>JANITW010000009.1:5989252-6003993 GCA_027564335.1 Erythroxylum williamsii
CCTATTGAAACTCTTAATACCTGCAATTATATGAGTTGTATCTTGTAGTACCAAAAGTTGTCAATTCCATGAAGAAATAGGTAAAAAATTTAAACCTAACTTTTTCTAAGGTACTAGAACGATGATTTGAATGAAAATACTAACAAAAATTAAAAGAATTAATAAAATCAAACAAATAAGCAAATAACAAGTGAGCTGCCAAAGTGATTGGATTTATTAAGGATGAATGCTTAGGATTTATTATTTCATTAATTTGTTTCCCTAACTATGATATTTCCTTAACTTTAATTGAATATGAAAATTCTAGAATTGTAATCTCTTGAGTTACAAAACTTTCCTAACATTTTCAATTAGATTTGAAATTACCTATTAGACAACTATTGTCTCACACAAGATCTCTTTTTGAATGATTTTTAATCTGATAATTACGACACTTATTAAATTATGAACTCTTATTGTATAACATAATCTAATTATTTTTTACTCACTCTCTCGATTTATTGTCAAAATACGAGCATTCACAGTTATCATAACACTAGAATATGTGTTGAATCAATAATGATCAAAGTCTCAAAATAAATTCAGTATAAGACCTAATTTAGAATTTATAAACTCATGACCATAATAAACAAATTGAAATTCAGTTTACACATCAAGTTTGATGAAAATAACAAAAGGAAAAGAAGAAAAATTTTGTTTAGAGCTTGATTTGGAAAGCTGTAAATCCTAGACTTTCTTCTTGATTTCCCACTTTTGATCCACTTTGGTATGTTGATTACCGTCTTTTAAAGTGTTTTTAATGTTCTTAAATTGTTTCTTAGGGTATTAGGGTGTAACTAGGGTTTTCCCCTTTTGACCGGTTCCAAAAATGCCCCCAAACCTTAAAACAAATGGAAAAAGTCACACTTAGGAAGCCTCTATCATGATCGTGACTCTAGAAATTTTCTCTTTGTCGTAATTGTGACATGGGAGTCATAATTGTAACTCTGGGGAATTCTTCTACGTCACGATCATGACACCCAACTTTATACCTGCCAAACTTCCTTGTTCTTCAATTTTTATTTCCATAAACACATCAAACACCTCACGAAACATAACATTAAGATCGAAATCATGCTGTAAACTACACAAATACTTATAATATAAACAAATACTCATATTAAGATAATTCTAAGCCTATACATATTGTAATCTTCTAATAAACATCTAAAAACACACTAAGACACCTATCAAAACCTAGCATAAACTACACCTATTAACATCCCCATACTTAAAATTTTGCTTGTTCTCAAGCAAAAATAAAAACACAAACTCAAACAAATAAACATAAACACATAAGAATACATTCATGTAACATGCAATAATAAGACAATGACATCAAACTTTATGGAATCAATTTAACTGCAAACATTAATGATTTAAGTTATGCTAACATACTAACTTATGCATTTTATGGTTAAGCACTTTCAGTTAAATAAGCATATTAATCAGAACATTAAAATCATGTTCATTCACCTCTAGCACTTATACATATACATTTATAATTAGTAATAAAAAAATGCAACTATCACCAGGTATTCCTTCTTGAAAATTTTTGCTATTTTCAATGATCAATAAGTTTAATTTATTAAAACACCACTTTTTTTAATTTTACTTTATGTTAACCTAGTATTTTGATGCAAAGGCAAACACCTTATTATAAATGTCCCTTGGTTACTTAACTAGGCCACATTTTTTTTAATTATTTAGCTTAGTTGGAATGTCATTCTAGCCTTTTGATACGAAGACAAGCATTTTGTCATGAACGTCCCTGGTTACTCAGTTATATCACATTTTTAACTAGCTATCAGCTTTATTCATAACCTAATATTTGTTTCAAAAGGGCCAACGAAATAGTTATTTATTTAACACTCATTTATTTATTTATTTAACATAGCTGACCTCATTTCTTTTTAATTAATTGTCCTCATTAAAGGTTACTAATGATGCTAACTCATTTAATTGACTTACAATTATAAATGTATACAAAAAATTTCCTAAGGTGAAAAAAATAAATGTCATATCATAATTAACATGCATGTTCATTCAAAGATACTTAAAACTTAAAATTCACAACTCAATATGTCTTTTTAATTAAATGATCATGTTCAAAGCTAAATTAATTCCATCAAATTCTTGCCATTGACATATTCACACAATTCACACATATGTAACATATGTTTATGCAATGTTAACCTAATCAAAACCAAGACAACATGATATGCAAAATTCATATACATATGAAATGTTAATTGTAACATGTCACACCCAAAGAGCATATGCCCGAACATACCAGAGGATTTTTGAGAACATACCCTATGAAAAAGACATGTTGGAATAATCACATTAACTAATTTAAGACATCACATATATCACAAGTATTTCAAATGATCAATTCTTCCCATTTCATTCACAAACAACAAACTTACATTGTATTATTACAATTCATAGTCCATCTATATAAATTACATAAAATTTGCGAGTTTAACCTCAGTTACAAAATGTGTCCCATGAAAAGGGATGCTAAACCAAAATATTCTAACTAGACTCATCAGTATCAGCTGATCAGACCTTTAGGCCATTCTTGTCACCAAAAATGCAAGTACTATACTTTTACTCTATCACATTAGGAGCTAGAACTCCTTTGAGCTTGAAAATAAATGTTGCAATTTTGATGAGTTTGCGAACTCAATGAGTAAACGATCATTGATGAGCTCATTCCAATCAGAATATAAACTAAGTACATATCCCAATTCAGTAAGTATATCACATCATCCAATAGTGAATGCCACATCACATTTTGTCATATTTCAACAAATACTATATCCCAATATTGCATATCACTATTTTAGAACAATTCAATGATAAATCACAATCATTCATTTGATATATGTATAATTTTATATTCAATTGCAAATGTGATTTCTTTCTTATTTTACTTTGTTATGACCGAGCGCCTATTAACTTAATTATTATCTCGTATCCATTATAGATAGCGAGCTCATTTCATTTACTACCTTGTTTCTGTTATAGATACTGGGCTCATTGTTATCTATGTCTGTGGCTCTTTGTGCATAATCTTGAGCTTAAAGCTCTTTCTTACGTTGGTCACTCCGATCACAACTCCTTTATCTGATCATGTTATTAGGTTTTGATCATGAATATGATACATAATATATAACAATTGTATGCAGTAGAAATAAAATGGAACCTCAAAAACTAGATCTACTCATGCATATATATATAGAAAAACAAAAAACATAAAATGTAAGAAGTTTACATACCTTTTTGACGATCTCCTTCATTCTTTAATCTTCTTTATGTTGGGTTATCATAAAGAACAACGATCAACATATACCATTTCTAATGAAAGTCCATATGAAGATAGAAGGATGAAACCTCACTAAGAGATGGCTAGAATTCTTTCTTTGTGCTAGAAAAGACAAAAACTCTCAAGAGAGTTAGAGAGAAAAAGTGTGTGAGTAATAAAAAGAACCTTTCTTTTTCTTCTTTTGTGTCTTACTAAAGATGCATGAAAATCTTCTCAATTTTTTTCACCATTTGGCCTTCTATAACCCCCAGCACTAATGGAAAGTTATGGGAAGTTAATGGTCTTAAATAACATGCATTAATGGAAGTTATAGGAAGTTAAAGACCATGAACAACATGCATTAACGAAAGTCCAAGCAATGTTTTCTACCACGATCACATCGCGATACAATCCCGAAACACTTTCTCATATCTTAAATCACCATTTAAGAAGATTTTACTCATCCTTTAGATCTTCTATGTGTGTGACCCATCAGGTTCCCGGTTATGTTGGCCACTTGAATTAACACTTAATTCAAGTAAGTCAAGAGCGGTATCTAGCAACATGTCCTTACCCCCAATTGACTAAAAATTTAGTGGTTTGACTATGAAACCCTTCCATACGTAATGTTTCTATGCAATTCTTCCTTTCACTATCTATACCCCATTTGGTTCAAAGTATGGTCAAAGTGTCAACTCCTACTAGACTGACTATGTCACACCTAGTCTGAGTGTTGTTAGATCTTGTACTAAGGATCTCATTATTCTATGTATTATTGAAGACTCTCTTCATGAAACATATTAGCTCTGACTAGAGACTCCTAAGTAATGACCCAAAAGAGGTCGTGGGTATCATCTCCTTCTATCAGGAGTGGTGAATCCTTGATTGACTACTCATTTTCCTTTGAATACCTTAAGCTGTACCCAATCACCACCCTATGAGTAACTCTTGAATGGCACTGATGAATGGAGTCAAAGTATAGGATTAGTATCTAAGATATCATTGAGCACCTCAAGTCAAAGGATATTTGCACTGTTACTATGATGAGACTATCATTGACACTGGAATAGAACATCCATATGATTGTCTCATAGTAGTTCAATCCAATGTACTTACTACCCTTAGTAAGCATCCATATGTTAACTCTAAACAACTCATGTCTACAACTTATAAGATCTACTGCTTGATCTAATCAAGGAGTATAACATGTGCTAATCTATCCGGATTAATGATATCCTATCTTATCAATCCTATGACTAGGGAAAGTTTAGATACTAACATAATTACACAAGATAGGAATCTCATTATCATGATCTGATTTCCTCCATGCTATGTTTTATATCAAGGACTTCATTAAATAAATTTAAGATCAACATCAAATCCATAAACATATGAACATCAAAATTATGAAAAATGCTTTTATTAATCATAAAATAATTTGTACAACAAGTGCTAAAGGTGATTTCCTTTAAAGCACTTCTCTAACAAACTCCCACTTACAGTAAAGCTAATCGCCTTGAAATATAATACCATAGGCATATACATGTAACATAAAACTCTTTTGGGAAATAAACTTAGTCAACAGATCAGCTATATAATGATCGGTGGGAACTCTCTGTATCTTGACATCATTTCTACCAATGATCTCTCTAATCAAATGGTAGCGCCTAGGTACATGTTTGGATTTCTAATGAGACCTTGATTCCTTCATCTGCGATATAGCTCTGTTGTTGTCACAATATAACTACATTGAGTTAGTGATGTTGGGAATCACACCAAGTTCCATGATAAACTTCTTAATCTAAATCGTGTCCTTTACTGCTTCTAAAGATGCAATGTACTCCGCCTTGTCGTCGAATCAGTAGTTGTCTCTTGTTTGAAACTTTTCTAACTAATTGTACCATCATTCAGTGTGAACACACATTCAGACTACGATTTGGAGTCATCCTTATCGGAAGCTAGCATCAGTATACCTGTTTACCACAAGATCAACTTCTCTAAATATCAAGAGTATATCTTTAGTTCTTCTCAAGTACTTAAGGATATTCTTGATAGCCATCTAATAACCCTCACTAGGGTTCGACTAGTATCTACTTGTAACACTTAGAGCATACAATACATCGGGTCTGGTATATAACATAGCGTATATGATTGATCTTATAGTTAAAGCATAAGGAATCAAACTCATGCAAGTCCTCTCATCTTGTGTCTTTGTGCACATAGATTTATAGAGTGTAATCCTATGTACCATGGGAAGATAACCTCTCTTGGACTACTCTATGCTAAACCTCTTTAGTATCTTATCTATGTATGTAGACTGAGAAAGACCAAGCAACCTCTTAGATCTAACTATATAGATCCTTATCCCCAAAATATAAGTTGCTTCTCTAAGTTCTTTCATAGAGAAGTTCTTAGTTAATCAAATTTTTATTGATTGCAAAGTTGAGACATCATTTCCTATTAGTAATATGTCATCTTAATACAGTACAAATAACATGATTACACTCCTATTAACCTTCTTATACACACACGACTCATCCAGATTTTGTGAACTCTTTGATTGTCTCATCAAATTGGATATTCCAACTCCTAGATGCTTATGTTAGAAGGTTGAACTGTGTTTCAACTTCATGAACAATTATCTCAGGTCCAAGCAGTTGATCTGCTTCTATTTGAGCATCATAAACTTCCACATTTTAAAATTTACTCCCACTGTCTTCTTTTAGAAGAAACTCTTTCTCTAGAAAGGCAATATGTTTTGAAACAAACAACTTTTATTCCAAAACATGGTATAATTGATATCCTATAGTTTCTTTAGGATATCCTATAAATAGACACGTTAGATTTAGCTTTAAGCTTATCTGACTGAATCTGTTTCACATAAGCAAGACAACCCCAAGCTTTCATATGAGAAAGATAGGGTTTATTGTTAGTCCTTATCTCATATGGAGTAACATTAACTGACTTAGATGGGACTCTGTTTAATACATAAACAAAATTTTTGGGTGCATACTCCCAAAAGGATTTTGGTAAATTCACTAAACCCATCATGGACCTCACCTTGTCTAACAAGGTTCAATTTCTCCTCTCAACCACACCATTATGTTGTGTTGTATAAGGTAGAGTCCACTAAGACAATATTTAATTATCCTTGAGATAATCTAAAAACTCTTAACTTAAGTATTCACCACCTTGATTTGAATGAAGTGATTTAATACTTCTCTTAAGTTGTTTCTCAACTTTATTTTTTAATTCTTTGAACATTTCAAATGCTTCAGACTTGTATCTTATAAGCTACATATACCATATCGAGAATGATCACTATTAAAGGTAATGAAGTATACGAAATCACCTTTGGCATGTATGGACATCGGACCACATACATTAGTATGTATTAGGTCTAAAAGTCCATTAGTTCACTCACCCTTTCCCTTAAAGGGTAACTGAGTCATCTTGCCTAATAAGCAAGATTTGTATGTGTCATATGATTTATAATTACATGGCCTTAAACTACCACACTTGTGTAGTTTAGACATACATCTCTCACTTATGTGGCCAAGGAGACAATGCCATAAGTAAAATGATTTCACATTATCTCATTTTATTATTTTGTTATGATTGATATTTAGAACCAGATTAGACATATCCAATATGTATATACCATTTCATAATGTACCTAAAGCATATAACATTCCATTCAAATAAATTGAACAACCATTGTTACTAAAATTTAAATGGAACCCAACTTTATTAAGACTAAAACAGAAATTACATTTTTAGTCAAAGATGGTATATAAAAACATTTGTCCAATTCTAGTACAAGCCCACTAAGGAGTGTCATTACATATCTACCTATAGCTAATGCAATAACTCTTGCTCTAATAAAATTTGCCCATTCGCAAGTCTGACTCTCCCTTGTTGAGTTCTTTACTGTTCCTGAGGCCCTTTATGTCAATATAAATATTTGAGTCATAATTATTATCTAATGCGTATATATTGTTATCAAAAATAGTATGAATATCAATAACATGAATACCTGAAGTAGATAGGGCATCAGATGCCATCTTCTACTTCAAAGACTCCAGATAGGCCTTGCAGTTTCTCTTCCAGTAGCCATCCTTACCATAGTGGAAGCAAGTTCCTTTCAAGGCAGTCTTCTTTGCTTTCTTGACACCTCCCTTAGGTCTTGCGCACTTCTTCTTCTTTTGGCTCTTTTTCTTCGAACTATAAGAGTCCACCAATATCACAACCTTGTCCTTGTGGATAGATGGCTCAACTGCTTTGAACATGCTAACCAGCTCAGGAATAGTACTGGATATATTTTTCATTCGATAGTTAAGCACAAATTGTGAATAACTATCGGTTAAACCTGTCAGAATTAAGTCAATACTTAATTTATGATCCAAAAGAAAACCCAAGGAGGCCAACCACTCTATGTAGCCAGTCTTCTTCAGTGCGTACTACATTGGACATGTCCCTTTAACCATATTGGAGTGGAAGAGCAATCGCGAAGTCTTGAACCTTTTAGACCTTGCTTACACATCAAAGAGCTCCCTAAGATGATAGACTATTGTATGAGCATCTATAGCCTCATCCTACTTTTGCAGCTACAGTGACATAGTAGCTAGCATAATACAACTAGCCATCTCGCTATCATCGAGATGCTTCCTATATGCCCTCTAATCATCATCAAAAGCATCAGCAACAGGGGGATCGGGAAGTGGTTCTTCCAAGTCATAACCAAGCCTCTCAAACTTGAGAACTATTCTTAAGTTTCTGAGCTAGTCAAGGAAGTTTGGTCCAGTCAACTTGTTAGCTTCCATCAGTGATCTTAGATTCACACTAGTACTCCTGCTACTGACTCCGGTAATAGCAACTTATTGTCAAATAGAGAAAAATTAGAATGTACTTAAATGTATGTCTATAAGGACTTTAATAACACGTATTGTGGCTTGCACTATTTTTACAAATTTATAACCATCAATATAAATATGAGAGAACTCGTTGAGAAATTCTCCTAGTGGGTCGACATCCAATATCTCTAAGAATGACCTTGGGTTTGCCTAACAACTTACCTTAGTTCAATCGGTAGGTATCGATCATACTAATTACATCTCAAATGCAACTATCGAATCTAATGCTATCAACTGTTGATGTGTGCACACTCATTGGGCTATCCACTCTTGGCACGTGTACATCTAATGATCACTACCCAACTTTGCCTCTATCCACATTGATCTTGGGTTTGCCCAACAAAGCTTCTAGTTAAAATCAATCTATTAATTTGGAAATCCTATTTCTATGGTTTGAACATATCCGTGTAGAGCAAGCTTGGGTTTGCCTAATAACCCTAACTTTAAAAGGACTCTAGTTCTTGCCACATTAAAGGAAGGTGTTAGTTTTAATATTCTAAGTGAGGGGTTTGACTCTCTCTCTATATATATAGTTACTATAACTATATGACATGATATGGACTACTCAATCAAATTGGACCTAAGCCCATAATCATCTATTATGCAAGCTCACACATTCTCCTAACCGTGCATCTCTAATGCATATATATAAACACATCATTTTAGTTATTACATCTTATGGATCCTAACATGAAAGCCCAATCCAACACTTGGATCTAAGCCCAATCCAACACTTAGATTTACTATCTTCTTTTTACTAACTTGGCTAAACTTACTATTATATATTATTTCGATTGGAATTAATATTAATCTAATTAACATGAATTCCTAATTCCAAAATTTAATTCATAATTAATTTACTTTATAATAATTATTCGACGTCCAAAATTAAACAACTTTAATTTTGTGATACATGCCAATTTTTCAAGTCTTACCAGAAAATCTATTGCTCTACTAAAATTAATTCAAATTAATTTCTATAATTTTCCAAAATTATCAGATAATCAAATCATCATTCCAAACATCTCTAGGTCGTTTCATATGATCAAACTAATTTGGGAATCACCCAAAAATTATCCTAATCACCGAAACACCGATAAAACACCAAAAATGACAAATATGACTTTTAAAAATTTCTAAAAATCAAATTCCGGGCAAAATAATTTAGGCATGCATCAAATATGAAATTAAAACATTTTTATCACATAAAAATATTTTTAACTTTCTGGAACCAAAATATAAACATACAAAAACATCAAACAAAATGGATCCTACAATTTTTGAAAAACTGTCTAGATATGAAAATTGTTTGATAAAATTATTAAAATATTTTCACTGATTCTACAAAAATTACAAAGGCATAAAAACATCCCAAAAATGTTCAAATAACTTTTACAGAATCAAATTCTAAGAAAATCATGTGTAACCTCATCAGTTTCACCAATAGACATCATGTGTCTAGAGAAAAGCAGATTTCATGCATGTCCTTGTAAATTAAAAATTAAATAGTTTAATCACATTAAAATTATTTTCAATCACACTTAATCATTCAAGTACATCTTATAAATAGACAGGTGAACAAAAATCATGAAAACCATTTTTATATAACTAATTTGATGAAAACATTACAGGACTCTAAGCTGTCACAACCATGAGAACAGTTTTCACATGTCATGTATTCTACATCTAACAAGGCACAAGATGGCTTTGATACCATTGTTAGGTTCCGATCATGCATCTCATACATAATATATATCAAATATATGCAGTGTAAATAAAATTAAACCTTAAAAACTAGATCTACTAATGCATATAGATATAGAAAAACAAAAACATGAAATGTAAGATGTTTGCATACCTTTTTGGCGATCTCCTTCATTCTTTAATCTTCTCCATGTTGGGTTGTCGTAAACTACAACGATCAACATAGACCATCTCTAATGAAAGTCCACATGAAGATAGAAGGATAAAACCTCACTAGGAGATGGCTAGAATTCTTTCTTTGTGCTAGCAAAGACAAGAACTCTTGAGAGAGTTAGAGGGAAAAAGTGAGTGTGTAAAAAAAAAGAACCTTTCTTTTTCGTCTCTTGTGTCTTACATAAGATGCATGAAAATCATCTCGCTTGTTTACACCATTTGGCCTTGCATAAGACCCATCACTAATGGAAAGTTATGAGAAGTTAATGGTCATGAATATCATGCATTAATGGAAGTTAATGACTACGAATAATATGCATTGAGGGAAGCCAACAACCCTTGTTTCTAATCCATTCCATGCAATGTTTTATACCACAATCACATCACGATACAATCTCAAAACACTCTCCTACAGCTTGAATCACCATTGACTACCATTTTACTCATACTTCGAATCTCTTATATATGTGACCTATTAGGTTCCTAATTATGTTGGCCACTTGAATTAACACTTAATTCAAGTAAGTCAAGAGCAATATCTAACAACACGTCATTGCCCCCAATTGATCAGAAAGTTAGTGGTTTGACTACGAATCCTTACATATGCAATGTTTCCATGCAATTCATCCTTTCACCATCTATACCTCACTTGGTTCAGAGTATGGTGTCAACTCTTACTTGACTGACTACGTCACATCTAGTCCAAGTGTTATTAGATATTATGTTATTAAATATTATCCTGAGTATCTCATTACTTTATGTATTATTGAAGACTCTTTTCATGAAACATATTTGCTCTGGTCAAACTCCTAAGTAATGACCCCGACAATAGGCCGTGGGTATTATCTCCTCCTATCAGGAGTGGTGAATCCTTTATTAGTAACTCAATTACCCCCGAAAACCTTAAGCTATACCCAATCACTACCTTATGAGTAACTCCTAAAAGGAATCAATGAATGGAGTCAAAGCACAGGATTAGTATATAAGATATCCTTGAGCACCTCAAGTTAAAGGATATTTGCACCATTGTTATGATGAGACTATCATTGACATTTGAATAGAATATCCATATGATTGTTTTATAGTAGGTCAATCCAATGCACTTACTACCTTTAGCAAGCATCCACATGTTAACTCTAAATAACTCATACCTACAGCTTATGAGATCTATTGCTTGATCTAATCAAGGGGTATCACATTTGCTAGTCTATTCAGATTAATGATATCCTATCTCATTAATCCTATGACTAGGTAAAGTTTAGATACTGACATAATTACAAATGATAGGAATCTCATTATCATGATCTTATCATAATTTCCTCCTTCCTATGTTTTGTATTAAGGACATCATTAAATCAATTTAAGATCAACATCAAATCTATAGACGTATAAATATCGAAATAATGAAAAATGCCATTATTAGTCATAAAATGATTTGTACAATAAGTGCTAAAGGTGATTACCTTTAAAGCACTTCTCTAACACACACATATCAATGAGATACATCAATTCATATGTCATGCTTTTAGTACTTTTCATTCAATATGCTCATATCGTATATCAATTTCATCGAAGTTAAATCTGACATTCATCATTTAGTTATTCACACATTTCTTATTGCACATTCAATTCAAATAGTAGCACATATATTTGAGTTTACACATTTAAGTTAACTCACAATATGCTCCAAAATAGCTATTGCCTTGGTGATCCAGTAATATTTGGATGTTAGCAATCAACTTATGCATATATAGTCAAGAAATACAAACATATTTCATAATCAATAAATTGTTCAATCGTATGAATATACAATGATGCACATGTATATGTTTCATATTCAGTGCATGCTCAATTGACCTTTCTAGGTATGTATTCTTATTCATTGGTCTTGATCATTCAATTATTATAGCTTCTATATTACCACTTTGCATTCAGGTTTATACCTTAAGTAAGTTTGATTACTCTAAATTCATTATACATTCATCAAACTTTTCTAGCAATATACATTCACATAATTTCCCAATTCTCATTCAGTTATACCTAATACACCTTACTCATATCCTTTGGATCATATTTGCATTCATAAGAACACCTTTATTCTTTTGACAACAGAAAATTTCTAGATTTAAATACATTGATATCAAGACAATCCATTCCTTAAGTTATGCCATCAATTAACAACCTAAACTAATTAAACCTTTAAACAATTAATGAAGCAACGATCTAGGTTCATTTCAATCCTTAATTAAGTCTAAATTCACTAATGTAGAGTGACTTATCCTCATTTGGTTCAACAAATTCACAAAATCGAAATTATCATTTCAGAGCTTTAGCCACAATCATGGGGGTCCTTCCCACGATCGTGGGATGGGTGGCCTAATAGTGCACTATCCAATTTCCCTTAATTTTACAAAATTAAACACCTTCATACTAAATTTAAAACACCTTCATAATGGTCCATTAATTATACCTCAAGTATACCTTAATTATACTTCAATTACTTATCAAATTTATCTCCAATTCTAACTTAAAATCATTCATTTAGTAGCTTATAAACTATTGTCTTTCATGCATGAAAAAATAGAATAGAAACTATCATTCATGCATCATTTTTCATCACCCATTTAACTCTAATATCACAGTCAATTTATCTCTAATTCATTCATCATTAAGTTCTATTAACATATATCACAAGAGATCAGTCTTTCACTTACTTGATAAGCTCAATTTCCTCCTCAATTATTAATTATACTTTGCCTTACAAACATACAAGATCATCAAAGTACAAAATGGGAGTAGAATGGGGTTTCAGCAAAGATAAAAAGATAGTAGTAAGTACAAAAATGATATGGCTCTATAACTATCTTAATGAAGGGTAAAAGTATGGATTTGGTGTGATCATTGAACATAAACGTAGGCAAAACACAGAGATGTAAAGGTGTGGATGTTTCGATGGTGAAAGGAAAGGAGAAGAAAGCATGCAACATAAATTTCAGGAAAGATGAGTGACTCTGTATTTGTTTAAGCCTTTTAGTGTAAGGTGTCATTATTTTAAAAGGACACATGTCATCTAAGGAGATAAGCTACATGTCCTTTTATGTGGCTACCAAATATCACCAATATCCTAGGCCATTTGTCACTCAATCACTACTACCATTAGTTACTTAATTTTCTATGCCAAATGTCACTCATTTTATAGGCTTAGTCATCCTAGTTTTCAATGTGTCAACTTGTCTTACCACTTGACATTTTTCCTAGACTAAATGTACATTTTAATTCATCAATTTCCCAATTGTAACAATTAATTCCAAATTACTAATTATAATCCATCAAACCAAATTTCAAGATATACAAAATATACAATCTTACCATAATCATTTTAAACCTTTCATACCCTGAAATATGTCAAAGAGTGCATATATTATCTTTGCAATGTTTTCTAAATTAACATTCATGTGTGTATATGCTTATGTTATGCACCTCATTAATTCTAATATGATATGACTCAAATGTATAACATTCTAACCCTTAGTAAGTTTTGAAAACCTACTATTACATTAATGCACAATCCTACCCACACTTGGATAGCACTTTGTCCTTAATATGAGAAAAAATAAACAACACATAAATAAAAGTAAAAATGACAAGAAATATCATAGGAAAGGTTAAAAGCACGAAACTACTTATGGCGATTGAGGTGGTGATGGTATTAGTGATGGGATTTGAACACCTTGAGTAGCAAAGTATTTATAAATCTTCTTTGCTAGGCTCCGATTCGCATTAAGCATGTCTTAAATTTATTTTTGAGGTTTAATTTGAAATTTACTTTTTGTTGGAATAAATTGAGGTTTATAGTGTTTAGAAGGATGAAAGTTAAATGTGGGATTAGTTTAAATTAGAGTTGAATTAGTTGTTAGAAATTAAAAGGACTAAAATGGCTTGAGGGTAACTTGGGAAGTTTATTCATGTTTTTAGAGTGTAAGGCTTTGAAGGAGGGCTACTTTGGTCCATTTAAGTTCATTTAAAAACAAAAAGAAGAGGAGTATAAGGTGGAGTCGTTTATGTGAGGGAAAGGAGCAAATTTTGCAAGGAAAGGAAGGGTTTTACTAAAACTACGTAGTTTTGGAGGGAGGCTTAGGTTTTTATAGTTCAAGAAGTAACTTACCTAAGGCACTTAGAAGAAGACATGAAAATATCAAGAGAAAGGAGAGAGTGAGAGTTTTGGCTAGGTAGAAAAGAAGGAGAAGAAGAAGAAGAAGAAGAAGAAGAAAGAGGTTAGGCCTTGTGATTTTCTTGCTTAGAGAAGAGTTTGTAGAGTTCTTAAGAAGGAAAAGAGAAGGAAAGGATTAAGTGTCCATTAAAGCCAAGAAGAGATAATTTCGTGGGTCTCTCTTTAAGGTAAGAGAAATGTGAAATTTTTTGGTATTATGGATGGATTTTGGTGTAAATAGCTTAGGTAAGGTTTGGGTAAAGTTAGATAGGTTTAACTCCATGCTTTCCTCTCCTAGGAATGTCTAATTTGGGATATCTCATGTTAATTGGGTTATTTATGCTTAATGAAG
>JANITW010000009.1:6102435-6113617 GCA_027564335.1 Erythroxylum williamsii
ATTTAATTTTGTGCTTAAATGTTAAAATTAATTTTTGTTTTGTTTTAGGAGATAAAGAGTAGAGATTGCATCAAATTGGGACATTATTGGCGATAATTACAAAATTTTGGATGAAATGGAAAGATTTTTATAGTGGATAAAATTGATCACTTTAAGAGTTGGAGTTTGATTAGAAAACTTCACCTTATCCTTATCATGTAGAAATTTGAATTCATTTTAGATAGTGATTGGGGTTTGGTTGTGTGTAATTTTTAATTATTAACTCTTGATAATTCGCAAGTGCACGGTTTGTTAGTGTAGTACTAAAAGTGTCGATTCCACGAGAAGGGAACTAATCTAACCCTAAAATCTAAGGCCAAAAACAAATAACAGAAATTCAAGATGCAGTGAAACTAATACAAGAATTTAATTCAATCAATCAAATTAAGAATCAAACACGAAAATACTAATTATTAAGCAATTTGCAACACACCCAAGAATCAACTGAAGGAATTACCAATTGAGAGAAAGGGAATTTTATATATTCTTAATGTTAACCTAACTGATTATGAATTATATAGATTATCCTAGGATTGATTACTCTCTCTCGAGTTATAACCATTAATCCTAAATCATAAACCCTAATCAGATTATGAAGGTTGCAATCTCTCAATTCACAATCTATCCAAAATCCTAATTAGTTTTGAGGTTCTCTACTAAGCTATCAAAAACTTGTACAAGATCTCTCTTGGCAAAAATTATCAATATGATTTAATTCTAGTTTCTATTAAATCACCTAACTTTCATTAGTTCAATTTAATCATTTTTCATTCGATTCACCCTTTCAGCTTATTATCAAATTATGCAATTATAGAATCAAACCACAATAATATCCAATGAATACATAAACAATCATATTCTCATTAATTCAAGAATAAAATTTTGAAGGTGAGTTCAAAATTTCCTCAACATTCTAGATCCTATCATCAACTATTCAATCTAAATTTATACAATAATAAAAATGAAAATAATAGGAAATTCAATCTAAAATGGATAGCGGTAAGCAACGACATCAAGAAACCTCCTAATTCGGGAAGTACTTCGAGTCAACATCTTCTCCTCTTCTCTCTTCCTTCTTCTTTTCCTCTATCTCTCGATGACTTCTCTCTAGGATTTCTCACGGTGGCTAATGCAAAAAGCTCATTTCTCTGCCTCTTCTTGTTCTTTTTATATCCTCTTGTGTTTTAAGTAACCTTAAGATTTTTTAGGGTTCCAAAAGGTACAAAAAAATCCCTCAAAACTTGACATTCATGAGTGTCTACATGTCTGTCTGATGTAGCTCATGACCGTAGGCTATTCCTAGGGCTTCTGTCATAATTACGAGGTAAATCTGTTTCTTTTGTCATGATCATGGCTTGACATGCCACAATTGTGAGCCATTATTTTGGCTCGAATGTCTCCGAAACTTCTCTGTTCTTCGATGTTGACCCTGAAACACTAGCAAACACATTGTGTACCTCCAAAACATAATATTTTAGCTCAAAGACTTGTACTAACCCATAAAACACTTAAAATATAAATAATTAACAAATCAACACAATTCTAACCTAACTACATACTAAATTATTGAATTTACGGCTAAACACATATCAAACAATGCCTTAAAACACAATGCAATTTATACTTATCGAATAGACATCTTTACAAGTTAGGGTTAGATTAGGATTAGACTAGAAAATCCTATAAAAGGGAGGTTCCTCACAACTAAAGAGGGTTCTCTCTTTTTTACGCCTTTTGCAATTCTTAATCTTTTTTCTATTTTTATTATTGGAGCACCATTTATGGCTAAACTCAGTTATTCTAATTCAAGGAGATTCAATCCTCTAATTATAGCCTTGTGAGGTTTTGTGATTTAAATTTTTATTCACATTTTAATTCAAGTATTTCTTTCTTTGAGTTCTCATATTTCATGAATAATTAATATTTGATTAATTTGACAATTTAATTTAATATTGATTATTCTATTGCTATCAATGAATTCAGTGATCCATAATTGTCATGAAGGATTAGTACAATTAGTAAATAGGTTATTTATGAATTTCTATATTTAATTTATGATAAACAAGAAAACTAAATTAAATAGTTACAACTATCTCATTTATTTAACTTAGGATTTAGTCTTTTTCACGGGGCTTATTGTTATTATTTATTTGATATGGAATACTATCACACCAAGTCAATTGATGATAAATTTTGGTTTAGATGCTAGGTTTGAACCCATTAATTTAGAAAAATATGAGACTTATTACAACTATCCTAATATGTTTCAGACTAATTGCTTGATTTGGAAAATATTATCTTTAAACCAATGATCAATGTTACAATTAATCAACTATTTAATCAAACCTTTATTTAATTTTATTAATTGACATTAAGAAGCTAGTGTTTAGTTCTCTAGAGATGCGACCTGGTTCCATGACTATTACAAAAATTTGAAGAATCAAAATTATTTTGTAGGCTTCGACAACCCGACCAGTACCATATTAACAAAAACTCGAGGAAACAAAATGACCTAATGTTAAACATGGTAAGAATATGAATCCCTAATAGTGCCATGTTTGGTTATATATCAAACTCTCCTAAAAATAAAATGTACCAAGTACAACACAAGTAACATAGTATCGTGTTAGTGCCCTGGTTTGAGTCCTTAGCCTAAGATCATGCCAATGCTCCAACTTGACTCAAATCATCGTAAATTTATTCCTTCTCTATTGAGGGACTAAAACATGGTATGAATCAAAATATAAATTATTTTAATTATCAAATCCTATAAAAAAATAAAATACAAGCATAATGCACTTAAAATATACTATATATATAGTCTATTTAGCACTTATTAAATTACAGTAATTGATTAAATCTTGAAATATTTTATTTCTCCTTATTAGTTTTTCACTTGAATTTGCTTAAAACTCATTTAAGTTGCATACATGCGCTACTTTGCTATCCTCACTTATTTTGTCTTTTATTGAATTATATCTTTCACATATTTGCTTAATTTCATTGTAATAAAGCTACTAACATCATCAAAAGTAAATTCATCAACAGTTATATATTTTGTTATCATCAAAACTACAACTTATGTTCTTACCTGATTTAAGAATCTCATCTATTTTTAAGATAACAAAACATTTGGGTCTTGTGAAAAATATATGACATTAAGTAATTAAGCTCCCTTTATCTTAAAGCAATATGTAATGTATGATCAAATTTAATTAATGCATTATGGAAAAAATTAATTAATAATGATATTAAGTTCTTACAAACAAATAAGACACGAAAATTTAATCAATATGGCACTAAGTTCAATAGACTAATAAAAAAATTTATGTATAGCATGTTTATATGACAAGACAAGTTAATAAAAAAGAAGTAATAGTAAAAATAAATCCTTCAATTTTTGTATATTTTAGAAATATGAATTTTAAATAAAACATAAAAATTGATCATCTTACTTATCAGTATTGTTAGAAAATAAATATAAATTTAATGAAATAAATAATTTATTTTCAATTAAAAATAATAAATATGAATAAAATATGATATATTTATATTTATTAATTGTTTTTGTTAATATTAGATATTTTATACTATTTAATAGAAGATAATTATAACATGATAAAGTAATGAAATAATACTAACTTTGAAAATCTTATTTATTAGAAATAAAAATTTATCAAATTATAAGTAAGACTTGAGCAACTAACCATGCAACTTATTAGTATTATTCCATATTAGATAAAAATTAAATGAAAGGTCTAACTTTATTATCATATTAATCTAATTTATATTTAACATTACATATTAAACATTGTTATAATAATAATTTTATGATTTTTGTCTATAGTAAAAAATTAATCAAATTAATAATTAATAATTTATTATAAATTAAAAGAAATTGATTAATAAGATATGATTGCACGATAAATACACATTTAATCAAAAAAAGAAAATTTATCATTTTAAACTTATTAAATATACTATATATAATTAATAATAAAATAAAATAACATTTTCAGAAAAACCTATTTAAATGCTTGAAATTTATAAGCAATTATTTATTTAGAGCTTATTTAGATTGATCTGATCTAATACTTATTGGACAAGAACAACATTATTGGATCTTGTTTACGCTTGAGAAAAGAAAGAAAAGAGGAGGAAAATTTAGAAGCGCGCCCTTTAGTGGGAGGATTTTGTTTTACGCTGCGGTGAAGGCAAATTGTTGATGGTTCCCAAGACGAGTAGTTTCCTTTCAAGAACACCCAGTATAGGTATAGCTCGAAACAAGCAATGGACGAAAAAGCATTGAGGAAATCAAAAAGAGCTCACTCTTTGCACCGCTCCAGAAAGCCTCATCCCAATCAAAGCTCAAAACCCTCATCAGCCTCTGCCTCAGCTTCCCACCCATCGCTCCCATCCAATTGGAATCGCTATCATGATGCTTTTGATTCAGATTCTGAGAACCCATCTGGGCATCTCAAAGCTAAATCCTCTGACGTTGTTCTCCCAAAGAGTAAAGGCTCCGACTTCCGTCACCTAATTACTGAAGCTCAGTCTCAGTCTCAATCTCACTCCATAAGTTCTTATTTGGATATCTTACCTGCTTTGCCTGATGACGACCCTTTCGCTGGTATTTTCTTCCTACTTCTCCATTTTGATTATTGTTTTACTTTTCTATTTGTCTTCTATTTGAGTTGATATGTAGCTTAAGTGTAGCATTGCATCGACATTGTTAGTAGAATGGGCTATCCAATTTGATCTTCAAAAAAAAAAGAAAAAAAAGAAGAAGAAGATAATAACTCCTTTTGGATGTCCTCCTGTATTAGAAAATTTGCTTTTTTCAGCCGCCATCTGTACCTGGCGTCAAGTTGAAATTAGGTCTAGTTTCGCCATGTACCCTATGCTATATAGAGTTTCGTACAAAGGATTGTGAGTTCATCTTGGAGGTAGTCTCGTTGATGTAAGAGGCAGATACTGCTTTTCCCTTTAGCTTCCTAACATCAATTGGTGGTTGGTTTCTTCTATGAAACCTATCCTCTACTCATCATCATCATCATCATCATACCCAGTCCGAAGTCCTATAATAAAGCAAGGTCTGGGGAGGTGTGATAGTATGCAGCCTTACTCCTATATAATAGAGAGGCTATTTCCGGTAGACCCACATGCAGACATAACATGAAGATATGACAAAAAAAGTCAAATAAATGTAAAAGATGTAAAAAACTAATAAATAATTAAAATAGAATAATAACAATTTCAGGAAAAAAAACTATAGATCTTCATTATATGATGCAAGCTTAGAAACAAAGTTATTAAGAAAATAGTAATACAAATATACCTGATATGTTGCAAAGTTCTACTTATACCTTATATATGGCAGAATTCTGGTCACCACTTCTCGAATTGTGCATGTTATCCTTGCATAAGGACTATGCTAATCTACCTTGACTTTCTATCGATAAATGTTTGATGCCTTGCTAATCTCATCATTGCCAAGAAAAAGCTTTTTATCTACTAATATACAGTACCAATTAAGTTATTCAGCCATTTTGGCAATCGCATAGCTTTTCAGGTTCAAGATTTTTGGCCAAAATCAGAATCTTTGACATACTTTCTAAGTAATCTCTCCTGCTAAATAAAGCATTTAAACTTCATTATTATTCCTTAGCTCTTTAGAAAGCCTCCTAATATGGTTGGTATTCTCTAGACTTTCGCATAGCTCGAACACATGGAAATGGTTCGCGTCTTGACGTCTATAGATCCTTAGTTTCGACCTGGCCATTATTGTTTGATTCTTCATCATCCTTACCTTCAATGAGGTGAGTCCTTTGGTTTTGTTCATCGTCTTACAATACATTGAGTACAAGCCTAAATATTGTCCAATTTCTCAAGAATTTGCAAGGATTTACTTGTTTCTTTCATTGTTTATCCTCTCAACAATATAGATAGTATTGAGGCTCATATTTAAAGTTTTGTAATCCTAATGAAGTAATACAATTAATCAATAAATAGTACTTCAAATTGTGGAAAAAATAATCCTAAGGAAGGGTTGAAGATAATAATTAACATGATACAATCAGTTGCCAACTTCTGACTATCTTTCTTATGGCAAAGAAGTTTGCGAATCTCTTCTTAAATTCCAATACTGGAATTTGACATTCAAAATTCTTCAGATTGCATTCTTCATTTCAATATCATTTATAAATTCATTTGGTGCTTCCTATATAATCAACACTTCCCTACCAGCACCTATTTTGCTTAAATTGCTTTGTGGGAATTGAGCACTAGTGGATAGAGTTTCTCTTTCAACATGTTGTTGGGCCTTCAAAATGAGGTTTAATATTGTCATGGTCTTTTGTGGTTCGGTTGCTTTTCAAGATGCTCATTATTGTTGTGATTTTGGAGGTCATTACTTTTTGATAATTAGTAAAGTATACTCCGTCCCAACATTTCTAAGGTAGGGAGAGAAGTCAGGGCAACATTTCAGCATGTTGTTGGAGCTTCAAAGTGATCTTTAATGTTGTCATGGTCTCTTGTGCTTCGGTTGCTTTTCAAGAAGCTCATTATTGTTGGGATTTTGGAGTTCAGTACTTTTTGATAATTAGTATACTCTTTCCCAACAGTTCTAAGGTAGGGAGAGAAGTGATGGCAACAAATTTCCAAAAATAAGGTTTAAAATGGGGTTAATTATGACCAGAATAATTAGGATTTACTGAAAACACTTCGATATATATTCAGAAGTTATTATTTACATATGCTGCAGTTCTTATATAGAGCTAGGGTACATAGTTATGGGAGTCTTCCTAGTTTAGGAAGACTCCTTATTTGGAAATATCCCTAATATAGCTAGATATACCAGCTAAGGGTAATCCCTAAGGGCAATCCCTTAATTAAGGGACTATCTACTATTATAGGGTTCTCTACACTCCCCCTCAAGTTGGTGCAAAGATGTCTATCATGCCCAATTTGCTAATTTGCTCTTCAAATGGTTGTCTAAACAACCCCTTTGTGAAGACATATACTCTCTGTTCTTTAGTAGGAACAAATGGGATACATATGCTTCCATCTTCCATTTTTTCCTTGATGAAGTGCTTATCAACCTCTATATGCTTTGTCCTTTCATGAAGTACTAGATTGTGTGCAATATTAATGGTTGCCTTATTGTCACAATACAACTTCATGGGAGGCTTAACTTCCAAATGTAACTTAGACATAACTCTTTGAAGCCATAAGACTTCACACACTCCTTGAGCCATAGCCTTGTACTCAGCTTGTGCACTACTCTTAGATACTACATTTTGTTTTTTACTCCTCCATGTTACCATATTCCCCCATAGATAGGTGCAGTAGCCTGATGTTGACCTTCTGTTAGTAATTGAGCCAGCATAGTCTGCATTTGTGTAGACTTCTATGCTTCTTTCTTCCTTCTTCTCAGAGAACAATCCCTTATCAGGACATCTCTTTAGATATTTCAAAATTTTGATAACAGCCTCCAAGTGTTCTTCCTATGGTGAGTGCATAAATTGACTTACTAAGTTCACTGCAAATGCTATATTTGACTTGGTGTGAGATAAGTAAATTAGTTTCCCAACAAGTCTTTGGTACCTTTCTTTGGTTACGGGAACACCATTTTCGGGTTGTCCAAGTTTCTTTCCTGGTTCCACTGGTGTATCACACGATTTATAGTCACTTAAACCTGTCGCTTTTAATAAATCCAAAGTACACTTTCTTTGAGTCACCACAATTCCCTTCTTGGATCGAGCTACTTCCGCGCCAAGAAAATATCTAAGTTACTCCAAGTTTTTCACTTCAAATTCCGTCCCGAGCTGAGCTTGTAATTTCTCTATCTCCACCTGATCACTCCCAGTAATTATGATATCATCCACGTACACTATTAGGAAAGCGATTTTACCTTCCCCATTCCTTTTAGTAAACAAGATATGACCTGATTGGCCTTGGGAATGCCCTTTACTTGTTACAAATTTGGGTGAATTTGTCAAACCAGGCTCTTGGGGACTATTATAGTCCATAGAGGGACCTTCTAAGTTTGCACACCTTGTCTCCAAAGACCCAGCTTCCTTTTCCAAGTCACCATTCAAGAAAGCATTCTTTACATTTAGTTGGATTAGAGGCCAATCTAAGCATGCAGTCACTGATAATAAGATCCTAACAGTGTTCAACTTTGCCATTGGAGAGAATGTCTCAATATAGTCCACCCCAAATGTTTGAGTGTAACCTTTTGCTACCAACCGAGCTTTAAATTTTTCTATTGACCCATCTGCATTGTATTTAATGGTAAATATCCACTGGCATCCAACCAATTGTTTTTCCTCTTGGTAGATCTGTTCTCTTCCACGTGCCATTCTTTTCCAGGGCCTTTAACTCTTCCAAAACCGCCTCCTTCCACTCAGGAACAACTAAAGCATCATGTATATTGTTTGGAATTTCTGCACTGGTTAGTGTGGAAATAAAGGCAAAAAAAAGTTGGAGACAATTTTGCATTAGAGACAAAGTTAGAAGTAGGGTATTGTGTACATGATCTTTTCCCCTTTCTCATTGCAATAGGAAGGAAAATATCACCAGGGAGATCATCTATCAACTTAGCACTGCCAATCATCCTCTTCGAAGTTTGTTCTTAGAAAACATATGCGAATAAAAAAATGTAATGGTACAATTAGAGTCCCGGGCTAGTTTGCTCACAGATAGCAGATTACAAGCTAGTTTAGAAACATGAAGGATGGACTTATGGTAGATATTAGAAGATAGAGCGATGAACCTTTTCTAGCTATAGCAGAAATTGACCCATTTGCTATACGAATTTTTTCATGTCCAAAACAAGGGTTATAAGTATGAAATAAATCAAAAGAACTGATGATATGGTCATATGCTCCTGAATCAATGATCCAAGGAGCGGAATTGTAGGGAGAGGAACATAACAAGGCACTAACTACCTGTTTGTACAACAGAAGCGTTGGGAGCACTTGAGGAGTTGGATTTGGGTTTCAGCAGCTTTAGGATTTCAAAGGTTGAGTTTTCAATAGTAGATGTAGGATTTCGTTTGCCAAGCATCACAAGCCGTCTACTCTCTTCACGTTGGACTTCAACAAAGACTTCCCTAATGGATGGGAGTGGTTGTCTCCCAATACCTGCCTCTAACCTCATCGAACTCAACATTAAGACCAATCAAGAACTTGGAAATTCATTTACCCTCTACTGTTTTCCGATAATGGTTACAATCATCAGGGGATTTCCATTCATAGTCATTAAATCAGGTATGCTCTGATACCATGCAGAAATATAAGTTGAGCATATGTATATTATTATTCCCTTAATAGTTAATACATCGGTACAAGTATATATAGGAATGCAAGGATTTATTTTAGGAAACTAATTGCTGTACATAATATTCTAATTGATCTAATTTAGCTAAATTTTAGGAGTCATTAACACCTAGGAAATATCTACCCGGATATTTCCCGACACTTATTATTTCCCAATTGTTTGAAATTCTACATTTGTTTCTTCCATAGTGCAGTTGTTACTGGTTGACTGAGTTTGTTGATCTATAAGTATGACAGCATCTTTTGTATCATGTGAATTTCTTTCTTTAGGCCTCATGGTTTAATCTTATTTTTCATGAGTTTGCTACTTGACTTTGTAGGCTTACTGTTTTTGTTTAATGTTGATTATTTTCCTTGGGTATTATGCAGGGGACTTGTGTCACTTAGGTCCTATGCTTTCAGCCAGAGGAGAGGCCATTGTCTCATTGACTAGTGATGATAATTTCATGTTGGAAGATGAAAGAACTGCTGTTAACGAGGTAGTGATTACCTTTTTAGTTTTAGTTCTATCTAAGCAAAATGAAGTTGGCTGGAGTTAATGATTAGAAAGAATTTACACTTTAGTATGAGACTTTCTCTGGCTACCAGAAAAGTTCCTACTTTATTTTTGAGAATTGTGAACATAGTTCTTGCCTGTTCATCATTCCATTTATTCTGCCACTAGTGATACATGTTAATAGCTGATGGTTTTACATAGAACACCTAAACGCAGATTTTTAGTTTAATGGTTTAATTTCTTACCTATGGGCTGGGCGGTGCTTTTATTATATGGCAGGAATGTTTATGGTGCCAGAAACTTGACTTGGTTGCATTAGTTCCTGTTCTCCTATTGAATGACCCTCGTGAGGATACTGTATTGACCTTGTGTTGATGTAAGCATAAAGGACTTTTGGTAGTCTTGTCCTGACAATTAAGTCTCATTTCAAAATTGGAACTTCAGCCTTTAAATAGAACTTATTCTTCCAGGTTTATATGTGCTCATTTATGGACAATTGTAGCATTTTGTTCTGAACATCTTATTATTGCTAACTAAAGCATGGGCAGCTATACTGAGATATAACACACTATCACATGAAATGCATGTTCATTTCGCCTAATCTCATTAATGCAATTTCTAATGACCACCTGATGTAATACAGTAGAAGAAATAGAGACAAACATAAACAAAAGAAGAATAAAAAAGTAGAAAGAATGGGGAAGTGCTTTGGATAAGGGAAGAAATAATAACTTGAGGACGGGGACAACAAACCTGAGAAACATGTTATGCTAAAAACTCTTGACTCACATCAACTATCCCAATATCTATAGTATGGAAAAGTAAGCCTAGCAGTACTGGCCATAAATTGAGTATGAAAATTAAAATTAGGAAAAAAACAAACTCAGTTTCCATGCTTGGTTCCAATTCCCTACATCAATCCTGCTAAATTTGTTGCTATTCAGGTCCTCCTAAGTCCCTACCTAAACTGACTTTCTAATCTATGATGCTCTGCTGAAATATTATGATTGACACGTAGTGTGAAATTGATAATAACAAAATTACTGATGAAAGTTTAATTCAGCTAATGAGATAGGTGCTTAATGTAACTATCAGCTGAAGTTCATGTTACTTGAATTTAGTAAGATGGAATTAAATCAAAATTAAAGGAAAGAGGCATTGGAAAACAGAGGGACATCAATGAAAGAAAGAGAATGCTGCCTGAGGAAAAGGAGAAAAGTGGACGCTGTCAATGTAGAACTAGGTAGCAAGGACAACATTGGGTTTCACCAGAGAAAGGAATAAACAGGACAAAGATAGGCTGCTT
>JANITW010000009.1:6113717-6128291 GCA_027564335.1 Erythroxylum williamsii
CAAACCTACATTCGTAGGGGCAAAATGGGAATGGGGACCACTGCTGCCACATCGGCAGGTGGTTAGGCATTCTATCGAGAGTTTGTTATGGAGAGATTGTAGACAGCAGTAGGAGCATATACAGAGAGGGGGAGGCATTATTCTTATTCATTGATATTCATATTCATTATACTTGTATACGGTATAGGCCTGGGAATACTTTTCCAGGAGGAACACTACTGCTGTAAATCTATCTTACGTAAATAATACAATCTCTAAGTTTTACCTATCAATTGGTGCTTTCATTGAGAGACCCAAGTGGTGGTAGAGATTGTATGCACACCCGAATGGAAGCTAGAGTAGCAGCAGTGGAGGCGTCTCTCCGGAGGCAGGAATCGTCCCTTTCAGCTCAAGAAGGGATGGTTAAGTCGCATGACAATACTCTGAAGGACCTTCGAGCGCAGTTGAGTTCCTTGATGACCAGTGTGGAGACGCTGGCCAAATCACAAGGTCTTCTTCAGTCAGAGATGAAAGATGGGTTTCAAGCGTTGATGGCTAGGAACTCGCAGAAGCAAAAAGTGGGGGATGACGATGAACCTTCGGCGTACACTCACAACGCGTCCTCTTCTGCAGGGGGCGATAGACCTGTACAATATTCTGGGGTCACCGCCGGTTACGACACCCACGTAGGTGGTCCGAAGGGAGCCGTACCTCACCGTCAAGGTGAACACGTTACTCCAGAACCTACCGAACGTGCGTGGGAGGAGTATCGAAATGTAGCACGTCGTGTCGATCTTCCGGCTTTTCATGGGGACGATCCATTTGCATGGGTAACGAGAGCCGAGTCTTATTTCCTTATCCATGCCATTCCTCCCGAGCTCCGTATTCCCATGGTTCACATCTGCATGGAAGGGTCGACGCTCTATTGGTTCACGAGTTTACGGGAGCTAGACCCATGCATGACTTGGGAGAGGTTCAAGCGTTCATTATTCGATCGTTATGGGGGAAAGGAGGAGGGTGACCCGATCGAGCAGTTGAAGTCGATCGTGCAGAAAGGTTCAGTCGATGATTATATAGATGATTTCGAAAGGGTGGCATCACAAGTTAGTCGGTTTCCAGAGGAGTGGTACATGAGCTGTTTCTTGGGAGGGTTGCGAGAAGAAATCAGGAACAGGGTTAGGACCCATGATCCTCCTACCAGAGTTCGACTTCTTTCCATCGCACGGAAGGTTGAAAGGGAGCTAGTGGGTGAGGGTCTGCTTCGGGCTGGGGACGGAAGGAGAAGATTTGACAACACCCATGAAAACAGAGGGCCCCGACCTGGACACCATAACATGTTTCGGCCAGCTCAGCCATTTCATGCAGGGGGAACAATAAAAAATGAAAGAAAGGAGCCACTCAGCAAGCAGAGGGGTCCCATTTCTGAGGGTCACCGACAGGAGCAAACCAAGTGGAAGGGAACGAGGAATTTGTCTTATGACCAGCTCATGGAGAGGAGGGCTAAAGGGCTCTGTTTCAAGTGCGGACAAACTTTTGGTCCGCTGCATATATGCCCAGACAAGGCGTTCAGGTTGACTGTGTGGGAGGGTGAGGACTCGGATGCTGAGTTGATTCGTGCAGAGAATGCAGGTTGCGAAGAGCAGCAGGAAGAGTGGGAACTGGTGTGCAACTCGGTGGAGTTTGGTGAGTTGGAGACGGATAAATCTTCACCAACAAAATCCATGGTTTTAATCGGTAAGCTTAGGGACATGCCTATTGTCATTATGGTTGACAGCGGGGCTAGTCATAATTTCGTGTCCAGTAGGTTGGTTAAAGCCTTGGGTCTTGCCATTACACCAACCAGGATATTTGGAGTTCGGTTGGGTGATGGACATCGGTCTTTTTCTCAAGGGATTTGCAATGCGATGAAATTAGAGCTGAATGGGGAAGAGTTCAGTGTCAATGCTTATGTGTTTGATACAGGAGGGCCAGATTTGATCCTAGGGGTTGCTTGGCTGGAAACTTTGGGAGTGGTGAAGGTGGATTGGAAGGAAATGTACATGACTTTTGATCGGAAGGGGACGGAATTTACCTTACGGGGAATCAATGCGCAGGCCTCTTCTCTTCACGCTGTACAACAGATTTTAAAACACCAGGAAATGGGAGTGGAGAGACTGTTATGGTCTATGAAGGTAGGGGCTTCCAATTCCAAGGATATGAGAACCGTGGGAGAAGAACAGTTAAGGGTACTGCAGTCTGTTTTGTTCAAGTTTGGGGCTGTTTTTCAGGAACCAAGGGGTCTTCCACCTCGGAGGACTCATGATCATGCCATTAACTTGAGGGAGGGAGTGGCACCTGTAAATATCCGTCTTTATAGGCATGCACACCATCATAAGGACGAAATTGAGAAGCAGATTCGGAATCTCCTGGAAATGGGGGTTATCCGACATAGCATCAGCCCATTTTCAAGTCCGGTTATTCTTGTCAAAAAGAAAGACGACACTTGGCGAATGTGCGTTGACTATCGAGCTTTAAATAAGCTCACTATTCCGGACAAATTTCCAATTCCTATAGTGGATGAGTTGATGGAAGAACTATATGGAGCTAAGTTCTTTTCCAAGGTTGACTTGCGATCGGGTTTTCATCAAATCCGAATCAGGGATGAGGACACTTTTAAGACGGGGTTCCGAACTCATGAGGGACACTATGAGTTCCTCGTGATGCCTTTTGGTCTCATGAATGCGCCGGCTACTTTTCAGTCCACTATGAACATGATCTTTAAACCTTGGTTACGGAAGTTTGTCTTGGTGTTTTTCGACGATATTTTGGTGTATAGCCCTAGTTGGGAACAACACATGGAACATTTGGCTTGTGTCCTACAATTGCTTCTTGAAAATCAGTTGTTGGCAAATCAGAAAAAATGCACCTTTGGTCAGCAGTCAGTGGAATATTTAGGCCATGTTTTGTGTAGTGAAGGGGTAGCAATGGATCCTTCTAAGGTTCAAAGTGTTTTAGAGTGGCCTATTCCTAAGGATGTGAAAGGAGTACGGGGATTTCTTGGACTTATCGGATACTATCGGAAATTTGTCAAGGACTATGGAAAGATTGCCAAGCCACTTACTGATCTTACTAAAAAGGATGGTTTCAGCTGGAATAGTGAATCCCAAGCAGCTTTCGATGAGTTAAAGCAAAGAATGACTTCTTCACCCGTTCTTGCATTACCTGATTTTTCCAAGGAGTTTTCACTCGAATGTGATGCATCGGGTAGGGGATTGGGTGCTGTATTAGTTCAAGAAGGGAGACCACTTGCATATTTTAGCAAAGCCTTGGCAGAATCTTCATTTTCTAAATCAGTCTATGAGAAGGAGGTAATGGCAGTAGTAATGGCCATCCAACACTGGAAGCACTTCTTGGTAGGAAGACATTTCAAGGTCTATACTGACCACAAAAGCTTAAAGCACTTATTGGATCAACGTATTCCCTCTATAGACCAACAATGTTGGCAGGCTAAATTGTTGGGTCTAGATTTTGAAGTGATTTATAAACCTGGTAAATTCAATGGGGCAGCAGATGCACTCTCCCGGGTTGAGGAGGACAGGTTATTGTTCTCAGCCATTTCTGCTCCTTTTTGGCTCGATATGGATGTTGTTCGTAAGGAAGTTCAGCTGGATTCTCAGCTCCAACCTATTCTGACAGCCCTCCAACAAGATCCTCTTTCCAAACCTGGTTATCATTGCAGGGAGGGATTATTATTCTACAAGAACCGACTAGTCTTATCAGCGAATTCTGTGCTCATTCCTCAGTTCTTGCATGAGTACCATGCTTCTCCTTTGGGAGGGCATTCAGGCTTCCTCAAGACTTATAAAAGGTTAGCTTCTGGTTTATTTTGGTTGGGCATGCACTCTACTATTCAGAAGTATGTTAGGGAATGCATCATTTGCCAAAAGAATAAGTATTTGGCCATGTCCCCTGCTGGTTTGTTACAACCTCTGCCTATTCCTCAACTTATTTGGGATGAGATTTCTATGGATTTTATTTCCGGTCTTCCTAAATCCCGTGGGTTTGAAGTCATCTTAGTGGTTGTGGATCGCCTTTCTAAATATGCTCACTTCCTATTACTCAAACACCCATTTACTGCCAAAACAGTGGCTGAAGTCTTCATCCGTGAGATAGTTCGTTTGCATGGTATCCCAAGCTCTATTTTGAGTGATCGGGATCCTCTCTTCACTAGTAACTTTTGGAAGGAGCTGTTTAAACTACAAGGAACAACTCTCAAAATGAGTTCCTCTTACCATCCGCAAACGGATGGTCAAACGGAAGTGTTAAACCGGTGTTTAGAAACATACCTCCGTTGTTTTACATCCGAACAACCAAAGAATTGGTCTTACTGGCTAACATGGGCTGAATACTGGTATAATACTAGTTTTCATGCCTCATCAGGGAAAACACCCTTTGAAGTTGTTTATGGCCGACTACCACCTACCCTCCTTCAGTTTACAAAAGGGGAAACTCAGGTGGAGTCCGTGGAACTGGCTTTGATTGACAGAGATGAAGCTTTGAGGCAGCTGAAATACAACTTATGGCGTGCACAGGTTCAGATGAAGAAGTCTGCTGACAGCCATAGGAGGGAGGCCCAATTTCAAGTGGGCGATTTGGTTTTTGTGAAGCTCAGACCACATAGGCAGTCTTCTGTTGCTCGAAGAATCTGTCCTAAGCTGTCAGCCCGTTACTATGGACCCTTTAAGATCATTGGTAAGGTAGGGCAGGTTGCCTATCAATTGCAACTCCCTCCCTCATCCAAAGTCCATCCGGTTTTTCATGTCTCCCAACTTAAACAGGCAGTTGGTGACCATTCTGTTGAGCCTTCACTTCCTCTTGGGTTAGAAATGGATCAGGAAGATTTCACTGAACCAGAGGCCATTCTAGCCTCTCGTGTTTCTCCATCTAAGGGCAGAAACATCCTTCAATGGCTTGTTCGTTGGAAGGCCAAACCAGCTGAAGAAGCCACTTGGGAAGATGCAGATTTCATCCGTGGGCAATTTCCTTCAGTCCACCTTGAGGACAAGGTGTCTCTTGTGGAGGAAGGAAATGTTAGCATTCAGCCTCAACCCATAGTTCAGCCCAAACCTATTCAACCCAAACCCATTCAAACCTACATTCGTAGGGGCAAAATGGGAATGGGGACCACTGCTGCCACATCGGCAGGTGGTTAGGCATTCTATCGTGAATTTGTTATGGAGAGATTGTAGACACCAGTAGGATAGCTAAAACAGAGAGGGGGGAGGCATTATTCTGATTCATTCATATTCATTATACTTGTTATACTGTATAGGCCTGGGAATACTTTTCCAGGAGGAACACTACTGCTGTAAATCTAGCTTACGTAAATAATACAATCTCAAGGTTTTTACCTATCAGACAACATTGGGTTTCACCAGAGAAAGGAATAAACAGGACAAAGATAGGCTGCTTGGAAAGGAAGGATAGTTCTGCTGGGGAAGACAGAGACATGCTTCATAATAGGTGTTTGCAGGAGAAGTAAGAGATGTTTGGTGGCAGGGTGGGTAGAAGAAAACTCTGTAGAACTATGATGGGTTGCTAGAGAAGGACAAAAGCTTGACAGAAGAAAAGAGTGTAGAGAGAAGATTAAGGAGAGTTATGATGGAAATCTGGATTTGATACCATGTCAAAGTAGGATAAACGAGGGAAGATTAGAAGAAAGGGAAAAAAAACACGTTAGATGCTTCGACCTTAAGGCCAACATCCACAATAGTATAGTTATGTTTTTTAGACTTTTCTATATATACGACAGGAGGTTCCTATATATATATGGAGATTGTGTCTCATAATAATTATATTCCTGAATAGTTGGATACACATAATATTAAGATATTCTAACAGTAAAAGTATCTGTAATTTGTCTCTGGTATGGAAAATTTTGCAAGAAATTATTATTCAATCTTGTAACTTACGAAGTGACAGAAGGTGCAAGAAAAATGTGTAAACCATTCTATAGTCAAGGTAAATGTTACCTGACGTAAGTGTTCATGCGTTCATTGTTAATCTGTGCTATGACAAGGATCACCTTGCCTGTTCGAGAGATCTACTTTAATATTCCTGCTGATTAGTTGTTTCAGCCATCTTATTTTCCATGTTTCTTTCCTTTTTTTTTTTTTTTTTGGGGGGTACGTCCCTTTCTGCAATCAGACATCATTCCTTTCCCTCAATCTACATGCTCTTGCGGAACAACTAGACAAAGTAGATGTATCTAAGAGGCTCTTCATTGAAGCAGATCTGTTGTCAGAGCTGGTAAGCCTTGTATTATATTTCATTTATGTACATTTGGCTATAGTGCAAAACCATTATTTATAAATTGTTCAGATTCTACAGTAGCTTGTACGATTCTGGATGAAACTTGAATTTTTTTAGAGGCTTAATATCAGTGTTTGATCGATCTGATCAAATTTTTTAAAGTTATGTGCATAGCATACAGGAATTTATTAGATTACCTTCCAGATAAGGTGCATGGTATTGCTGTCAATTATATCTGAAGAATTTTTTTTCCCTTGCTTTAAAGATATGATAATTATACAGAACACTGATGCTGGAGAATTTAGCAACATTTTCCTCTTTTTATAAATGTGGTCTTCCTTGTCATACTTAGAATTCCTTCTTCAGCTCCTCCCCAACATTTTACATGGGATTTTGGGCAAGTGGTTAGGTTGATCTTTATAATCTGCAATTTATTAATAGAATTAGGAGGCCCTTGTTACTAAATCTGAACACCTGATGCATTTGTATGGTGTCTCTGGCAGAATAGTATCGAATCTAGGCCCACCAGTAGTTTGGAGACTGACCAATTCAAGACAAATGAAATCGAAAGAACCACCATGCTTTCCGAGGAATCGACTTTTTATAATGTGCCTAAGCATAAAAACCATGCAAAGGTGAAGCCCTCGGTATCTGCTGTTGCTGAATGCTTTGGAGTTTCAACTTCACATGATCAAGAATCGCCTGTCCAAAATCAGGTCAAAAATGGTACCAATTCACACCGAGACCATAGATCTATTCATGATACAGAACATCCAGTCTGTTTAGACACAAGTTCTAAAGCTGAATCTAAGAAGCTCTTCTCATGTGAGGCAGCGGCTGCGGAGGCAGAATTAGATATGCTTCTTGACTCATTTACTGAAACTAGGTCGCCAGATTCTGCAGATGTAATACCTGCTAGTTCAACATTTTCGAAAGAAGAATCTCCCAGTGTCCTGCCACATTTTACGAGAAATCTCCATAAGCCATCCACGCGTGCATCCATTCCTACCAATCTGGATGATGAACTCGATGATTTACTTGAAGAAACATCAAGGTTATCAGACCAATATGTTGCGCATCAACCCTCCAAAGGGAAGGCTGAACTTCACGAAGTACAGTTTTCCACCGAGTCTGTTCATGAGTCTAGAGCAGCGCAGGATTTTGATTCATGGTTGGACACCATTTGATTGCTGGAAATTAGTCCAGTACTTCTTTGTGCGTAACTTTATGCAAGAATAACATGTAACTTGTTTTTTATGCCTAATGGCTTTGCCTGACGGTAGCAATCCTTAGCAGAGTTAGGCTACGTTCGTTCTTGTGCGATTAGCCCTTCTTTCACGAGTTCAAATGAAAGAATATTGGAAAAACTCGAAAGGTTAGCAAAATTTAATCTCCAAAGAGAGATGATTATAGTGGCAGGTTATCTCATTTCTTTATTTTCTTATTTATGAGAAAAAAGAGAGAAACAAAAGAGATGAAGTAATTAAAATTCTTATTTGCTTGAATCTTGCTCCTATAAAATTAAATCTAATATATTCATAATTGATAATTGTTATCAAAATTTCTTTTGGGGTTGGTTAATAGGCACAATATTTGTAACCTCATGTTATACCCATAGATTGGCCAGTTCCTCTATCGATAATTACAAGTTGAAATGGTAGTTATTACAAGCAAGGACTTGGTATCCCTCGCATACGACATAGCATTGCATGATAAGGCGTACTTACAGGTAATTTTCAATCATCCTTAGCCGTCTGCCGCCACTAACATACAAGTATCCTTTGTATAAGTATAATCCTTTGTTATTCATCGACATCAACCGGAGAGCTTTAGAGAATCCTTGCATGAAAGGTCAGAAGATATGTTGGATTCCTGGTGGTTCCGCTGGTGCATGTTGGAGTTAAGAGCCGTGTCTTGCCTTAAGGCTTTCGTTGGCATCAAAGTGTTTCCATATTACACTGCTATTTGTTTCAGTCCCAGTCTGGTGTCACTCTTGTAAGTATCATCTTGATTCTGCACTTGTCACTCTTGTAAGTATCATCTTGATTCTGCACTTGTCACTCTTGTAAGTATCATCTTGATTCTGCACTTATGGCCAAACCTTTGGGTGCTGATTGATCATAAGTCCATTTTACCTTAGCAAGTAAGCACTCAGGGCCACTAACAGATCATAAGCACATTCTCATGATTTTCTCAAAGTTTTGATGATGTATTTGTTTATAAAAAGGCGAGCTGACCAGTAAATTTGGAGAGTAATAATTAATGAGTTAAGGAGTTGAATTTTACCTGCAAAGGATAATGAGTGATTAAATCAACTGGAGACTATCCTTTGAACCTTCTTAACTAGAGGGTCTTTGGGTGTAATAGGAATGCCCTGTTATGTGATTGGAGGCATGGTAACTTTCAATCCATTGATAGTGGAAAGCCAGCTTGCTAATTGTTGTGCCCTTTTAGAGATGTTCTTGAAGGTCTCCAAAGTTGTCATGAAAGCCTTAACTGAACCAGGTTTAGCTTTAGAAAATAACATAAAATCATCAGCAAAAGATATATTTACAATACCTAACATTTTGCCTTTGGAGTGAAAATTGAAGTTGCTTTCTTGAGCAATGACATGATCAATCTATTTATACCTTCCATTCCCAAAATAAAGAGGTAAGGGAAGAGAGGGCCATCTTGTCTCACACGTTTGGTGCTTTTAATCATTTGTGTAGGTTCCTCATTCACAAGAATACATTAATAAATAGTAGATATGCATTGATGTATCCAATTCATCTAAGTGTTGGGCAAGCCAAAGGCTTTCAGAGAATTCAATATAAAGGTCCACTATATAGTGTCAAAGGCTTTATGGAAGTTTATTTTTAATGCACAATCCTTCCTAGGGTTCTTTCTGTTATAACATTTGAATAATTCTTAAACTATAAAGATATTATCTCCAATTTTTCCTTCTTTGATAAAGGCAAGGCACCTTGAAAGGAATGAATATAGGAAGCTTACAAAATCTTAAGTATATTTGAGAGCATTTTTGAAATGATTTTATAAATAATATTATAACAAGAAATAGTTCTCAAGTTTTTCAAGGAAATAGGATAATGTACCTTGGGAATGAGAGTAACAAAAGTTTTGTTGATCTCCTTAAGGATGGTCCTTTAGTTGAGAATTTCCAATACTACATCAATCACTAAATCCTTCATCAATGGTTAGGTTTTGTTGAAAAAAATCCTATGTCCAAAGGTTGATGAGATACCTAGGACCCATCCTTGAAGGTGGAAGAAGACTTTTATCCTAGATGACCCCCTGATCAATTTTAAGATGGAAGTCCAACTAAAAGACTTCTAACGAAGACCCTAATGAGGGTTAACCCGATAGAATTAAGTTCATTGGTACATTGGGAAATTAGTTTGGATTCTTATTTTTCAATTTCTTTATTTTCTAAAAAATTTAATTCCTTACACTTTTTTTTTCTTCACTTTCAAATTTTTAGTTAGGAATTAAGGAAAAGTGAACATATTTTTTAGGAGACTAGTGGAAAAGATATCTAGAGAAAACGTTGAAGTTATAAACCAAATAGAAGTATTAAAATAAGATAATTGTTGAAATTTTATGTTAAAATCAACCTAAGAAACAACTCATGTTTCATATTTTGCTTAATATGCTTGAAAATGCACATAATTTCCTTAGAATTCTACTTCGTTTTCATACATAATTACCTTGTTTTGCTTTTCTCTTTAGTTGTATTTCTAACATGGGATGAGATTTTTAAAGAATTGCTTTGGCATATACTTATGTGTTAGATTGTGCCTACTGATACAAAGGTCACCTTAAGACTCGAACATTCACCAAAGTTGATCGCCAACACCCTTTGCACGATAGTCTCACTTAAGTCCACTTAAGCAAGACTTCAGCCGGACCCTCGAAGTGTTTAGCTCACACACTCAAAAAACAATGCTACGAAAGTAATAAGAAAACAAAGACAACAAGGAAACAAGAGAGATACGGTAAAACCAACCTTTGTAAACTTTCCCTCAAAAGAATACAAGGATTGCTCTCTCTGATTGAATGAGGAGAGCAAAGATCAAGTGAGCTATATATAGGCACTCTAACTTGGAAGCCAAGTTACATTCAGTATCTCACTTAATCTAAACTCCCTAAGATCGTGCTAAAATCATGTCTATGTCTATCAGATTACATCACGAGGACCAATTGGATGACACTCCTATCCAAATAGGACTTTAACTGATAAGATATAATCTACAAGATAACATAATATAAAGTTTACATTCAAATAGGAAACTAGCATTTTTATCCTTGAAGATCTCTACTATCTTTAAATGTTGACTTCTACTACAGCTCTAACTCCTAGTTGTCACCACATCATCCAAAATCTCCCCACGATCTCTATCCGTTGATAATGTTGTGTGATCTTACCGTAGCTTATATAGCACACTGGCTTGATCCAAGCTTCCCAAAACAAGTTCATTAGTTGTGGTCTATTCATCCGAGCATGAGTCAAGTCCTTAGTCTATCAAGTCCTTAGCCTGGGTCCAGTCAATCTCTACAAGGTCTGAGATTCTACCAAAATTCGCACTAAGTCTGATCCCATTCGCCCATGTTTGCCTTAGTGTTTTCGTATGCCTTCCTTATGCGTGAATCTAGTTAATCTTCCTCCTAAGGTGTATCGTGAAAGTTGCTAAGAAGTGTTCTGAAGTTTAAAGGTCTAACAAACGATACCCACCAAATGGATTTGACGTCCTCGTCAAATTAGTCTGAAGGTAGGCATTCACCTAGTCATCGAATTACCACAAAGTTGTATCTTTCTCCCATGTAAGTTCCGTGATAGGTTTAACTTTCCATTAAATCAAGAACTCAGTATATCAGTTCTTTTTGTGTTGACCCATTGTTCGATGATCTAGGATCTTCTCCACTTACTCTTCAAATTGTTTCCTCACAACTGGTGGAGCTCGCTTCACCTGAATCCTATTTGGATCTGATGCATCCTCATAGTAAGGCTTGAGAAAACTAATATGAAAAGTAGGGTGTACATTTAACTGCTAGGACAATTTCAATTTGTATGCCACATTCCCTACTTTGTGTAGTACTTCAAACGGTTTATCGTACTTTGGCACTAAATCCCTATAAACTTGCTTACTCGAGAACTTTTTCCAAATCTTGGAGTCAATTTCAACAAAAATTTATCTCCCACGTCAAATTCTAAAGGCCTCCTCTAAAGATCTGCTTGCTTCTTCATCCGTCGAGAAGCTTTTCGAAGACTGTTCGTCGCTTCATCCAACAATTCTTACTTCTCCATCGCAAACTTATGCGCCGCAGGACATTTGCCACTTGTTCTTTGTTGAGCAATCTCTAGTGGTGTGAGAGGCTATTATCCTAACACAATCTCAAAGGGATTTTTCTCCATAGCCAAAGATCTATGCAAGTTATAGTAAAATTATGTGGTATCAAGTAAACTCAACCAGTTACGTTGACTTACACTTACATAATGCCGTAGGCACTAATCCAACAAACCGTTGATTCTTTCTATTTGGCCATTTATTTATGACTGATTTACCGTTGAAAATTTCAAATCACAACCCATCATATTAAAAAGGGACATCCATAATTGGCCTGTAAATCTGACGTCTTTGTCGCTCATAATATCTGTTGGAACTCTAAAATACTTGACCATGTTCTTGTAGAACAACTCGGCCGCAAAATATGAGGGACAAGTCATAGGAGTTGGCACGAAGATCATATACTTAGAGAATCTGTCAACCACCACTATTATTAATGCTATGTTGTCTACCTTTGGAAACCCACTAATGAAATCCATTGAAACTAACACCCATGGTCTCTTAGAGATGGATAAGCGTTATAGCAAACCGGCTTCCTTCTTTCTCTCTAGCTTATCCAACTGAAAAACAAGGCATATCTTGACGTAACATTCCACGTCATTCTCCATCTTTGGCTCCGTTAGACTCTTGGGTGACCAACTCACTGCGAGTTATACGTCTCCTTCAACAACTGTTTTCACAATCCACCAAAACTCGGCATATATACTTTACTACTCTTAGTCATCAAAAGCCCATCATTGTCGAGCCAAAACCTACATACAACACCTTCCTTAACTTGAGAAATCAACTTACAGTATATAGTGTCTAATGAAGCTGCTGCCTTAATTTGCTCTAATAGGTTGGACTCCACCCTCGTGACTTAATAAAGGGCCGCAAATACCTCCTTCCTACTCAAGAAATCTGCCATGTTATTGTACCTCCCTAGTTTATTCTCCCACATAAAGTCATACTCAGCAAAAAGCTCTTGCCATTGAGCTTGTTTGCAAACAACTTCTTTCGAGTTCTGAAAAACATGTTAGCAACATTATCCATTCGAACAACAAACCTGGTTCCTATCAAATATACTCACCATGTCTCAAGGCAATACACCATCGTACGCATCTCCTTCTCATGCGTCTAGTAACGTTGCTTCGCACCATTGAGCTTTCGGCTCTCAAATGCTACCGAATGCATCAGCATGTACCTCAAATAGAAGATCGAACATTATAGCTTCAACACAAATTCGGTTGAGATAGAGGCTTTAAGTTTCTCAAATGCTTCCTCACATGCACTCTACCAATACCACTCTTGCTTCTTTTTTAGCAAGTTCATTAATGGCGCCACTTTTTTAGAGTATCCCACAATGAACCGCTATAGTAGTTCACCAGGACAAGAAAATATAATTCTCGTACTGTCGTGGGAGCCTTCCATTCAACTATCACTCTATCTTTTTTTGAATCCATCCTAACCTAACCCTTGCTCACCACGTGACCTAAGAATCTGATTTCTAACTGGGCAAACTCGCACTTCTCCATCTTTAAGTAAAGCTTGTCTTGTCTTGGTCTTTCAAACACCCGCTATTGGACCCCGTTTTCGAAGCCCAACATCGAACATGGAATCATGAAGCATGAGCGTGAAGAGAGGCTTAGAAATTGAAAAGGTAGAAGAAAAAAAAAGAAAAATTTTTTGGAAGCAAAGGCGGGTTTCACTGCGGTAAACATATGGGGGAAAATACCCTGGACCCTCCGGGAATTTTACGCCGTGGCGAGCGATTTAACTTTCGCCGCTGCAAGCCTGAAATTCTATTTTCGTCACGGCGACCATTTGGTCTTGCTGCAGTGAACTCATCAGGCCAGCGAAAATAAAAAACTTTGGGTTAATTACACCACTGTGAACTCTCAGCTTTGCCGCTACAAAAAGCTCTGAAGCAGGACTCAAAATCAACATACCTCATTTAATGCAACTTAAACTCTTTCAACTACTCAACCCCAACATTAACTATATTAAATGGAACCATAAATTTTCCAACAACCATCCTCAATTCAAATCCAAAACAAAATGAACTTATATATGAACACATGTAATTTCCAAAATCCAAATACTTTGCAAAAACATGAAAATTCATAAACAAATCCAAACATATATTTCATTGATATCAAAAGTGAGAGTTCTATAAAGTTTTAATGGGCATTTCAAGCCACATTACAACATAAACAAAAAATACATCATTTGCAAAAGTAGAATTTCTTGAAATGCAACTAAAGCCTTATTTTACAAAAGTAACTTCAAACACAAAATAAGCCTAATCGGAGTGATGCCTTAACTCTTGACTACTCGATCTCTTACTCTTCACCTGAGGATGGGACGGAATGGGTGGAGGTGAGCTTAAAGCTCGTAGGTAACAATTTTATAACCAGTAACAAGCAAAACCATTGAAAACTTAATTTCCATTGTAACAAAAATTCACATTGTATCACAAAGCATATATTTTTCAAATTCTCAACCAAATTCTCAATAGTGCAAATCAAGTATGCATCAATCTTTTCAATGTATCATAAGTACTTATGCACATCAAAATGGTCTGGAAGTTCCATAAACAGAACGAACTAACACATTTTCATATAATGGTCATGTGAAGTCGTAAACAGAACGAACTAGCACAATCCTACCTAATGGTTTTGTGTAGTCGTAAATATGAGGAAGTCCATGAAGGAGTTTCATGTCACTAGTGGGTAGGCGGGAGAAACCTTTAGTCGAAGTGCACTTGACAACAGAATGGACCAAACCAAACCCACATAACATGTATTACATAATCTTGTAAACTTGTTGCTCAAAATGGCAAATTTTTGGAATTGACCTTTTTCAAACATAATATCTTTTCAAAAATCATTTTCATCTTCTTATCATAAATCATCAACACCATAAGCTCATACCAAACACATAACACTTTTCAAAGCATTCAAAGAGTTATAATGCATAT
>JANITW010000009.1:6148725-6164101 GCA_027564335.1 Erythroxylum williamsii
ATAATAGGTAAAAATTAAATAAAAATTTCAAAATTTAAATATAATTAAATGAAATTCTAAAATTTAAACATTTATCAAAAAATTATTGAATAAAATTAATTAATTAATTAATTATAGTTTATAAAAATAGATGGATTGATAACTAATCTTATTAAAATAAATTACATAAAAATAAAAATTAAAAAAAATCTAACTCCATCACGGACAATTACATCGTTTGTTATTAGGCTGCTCCGCTGTAATTAATTTTCAACACTTATTGTTTGTCACTCTGTATTAAAGCCGGTGAAATTTATGTAATAAGTTGACCGCGAGTCGCGCAGGGGAAGAGATTCCAGAAATAAATAAATAAATATCAGTTCACCGGACTCACCAATGGCACCGGCTATGTCCGACGACGTCCAAAAGATGGTGGTGATAGGCCTAGTGTGGGGCGCCACCAACGCCCTAATCCGCCGTGGCACACTCCTCTGGGATCGTCAGTCAGTAAAATCGTCACCGCCATCGAACTCGCAAAAACTCCACCGGAAAATTCTGTCGGCGGTCAAGAACTGGGTAAGCCTTCTGTTCTTCTGGCAATACTCGGTTCCTTTCTTGATCAACCTTTCGGCGTCTGCTACATTCTTCGCCATCTTAAGCGACGCCCCAATTTCTCTGGCTGTTCCCGTCACCAATGCGACGACGTTTGCTGCGACTGCTGTGTTCGGGATGCTTTTGGGGGAAGAGATTCGAGTTGGGTTCGCTTTGCTGGGTATGGGTTTTATTGTGCTAGGCGTTTGGCTTTGTATTGCGTGACTGCTTGATGCTCTTTAGATAATACGATTAAATGATTTTGGGTTCTTGGCTTGTTGTTGGTTGGACGGTATACTTAATTCTTTTTCAGTATTTTGCTAGTTGGTTTAGGGAGCTATTATGTTGTGATCACTTTCTAAAAGATTATTTAGGTTCTGTTTACGTTGTTTTTCATTTGTTGTAAAAGGTAATAGAAATTGCTTGTGGGGGGAGTACGATCCTTTCTTTGGGTGTTCATTTTCGGGTAATTAAAGAGAAATGTTCTTTTCTGATCTCGGGATTGTCTCGAAGATCTATGGGATTACACAGACATCGCTGAATGAGAAGAATGTAATGTAGTGAAGAAACATGGAGTAGAAAACAACCCCTATTGACAATGAAAGAGAATAAAATCAATATGATCAACAAAGAAAATTGGTTGCAAGATTAATTCTCGATTGTTTGGCGGTCATGAGGGGAAAAAAAAGAAAGAAGTTGCCAACGTATGCATCGTAGAATGCAATATTTGATCCTTTCACTTAAAACCTGTTTGTATCATTTGCAGTAGTTGCAGATCAGGTAGTTATCTCTTACCCACTTCATCTGGCCCTGTTTGGCAGGTTTAACTGGCTGTATGGGGGTAATGTCCAGCAATTAGCAGGGTTTTAACTTTTAACTGCACATTGACTGATGCTGATCGGTCCATTCCACTTGCAAGCTCAGGGCCAAAAAATGACGGTAAGTTGCTATGAAGCGTGCACCACTGCAATCAATCTTAACTAGTCCACCTCTTGTTGCCCAGTTATCTGCATTCCATAAGCTAGAATAAACCCTCGTTACTTGTTTGTTTGAATAAGCTATCCCCTCATCGCGTAGTTTAGGAATTTTATATAAGTACCACCTGAATCGGAAACAGCCTCTCTATTATGTAGAGGTAAGACTGCATATTATCAGACTTCTCCAAACCCTGCTTCACTACTAGACTTCAAACTGAGTGTGATGATATAAGTACCACCTGAAATTGTCATGATGATCCTTGATGATTAGTATCCCCTTTGGTTTCTGGATGCATGGCTAGATACTATTGAATCTAGCAAATGAAACTAGAGTGTGATTATTTATTATAAAGTTCAAAGAGGTATAAGAAGAATTTAAGATATGTTGAAGATAGCATAGGTGCTTGTGATGGCCTGAGACTTGCCTTGAATTAGCAAGTTAATAGAGAACTGAATATCTGTTATCCTGCTCTTATTGCTATCGTTCTGTCTTATATATGTGTGTGTGTCTATGTGAGAGTTACACTGTACTAAATCTTAACAAGTCTAACAGCGGATTGATTATTGTAGTATGTAAAAGGAAAATGTACGGTGTAGTTATGACCAAACCAGCGGTGAAATTGCTGTTCCCTGCTTCCTTTTCGTAGAGTGTAAATGATTGGTGGATGATGTATGGCTGACCTGAGACATTCCTCAAGTAACTCAAAAGTCTATCACATCATGCTTGTTACAGGTAGAGGATAGCCTCACAAATTCGAAGTGGGAACCAAAACACTTTCTGATTAGCATCCATTCAAGTTTACTTCCTGGTTGTGGGTGTTTAGGGTGCGATTTCACTAAAACTTTGTTGAAGACTGTACATTGACTTTAGGGGAGAGTACTATTGTGCATAACTAAGTGCTGCAACTTAGTATTTGAGCTTTCATTTCTGATCGAGGGAACAATTCGAAAATGCAAAAGGAAGACCATGGCCTTGCTTCCTGGTCAAATATTAATACTCACATAGTAGGCAGTCACTTCTCCACTGGAGTTTCCAGTTACCAATTTGATTAACATTTCAACGCTGCCAAATAAGAATGCTTGCTTGATTTTGCTAGAGACTGGAAGTGAAGGGTGTAGTTAACTAAATCAGCAAATTATTTTATCTGGATGATAATTTAATGTGACATGCAGTATGAATGACATTGAAAACTGGACACATGGTTGCATGGTGTTTGATCTAATACAAATTGGAGTGCCTCGAACCTTAGAATGATAACCACCCCAGTAGTATTACATGCTTCTCGGAAAATTGACTTCAATCAAAATTGGAATAAATGTTGCAACGATGAATAGAGCTACCGACCGAGGTTGCAAACTTGCCATTCCAATTCTATGTCAACCTTGGAAGTGAAATGGGGTGCTCTTTCAGCAAGGTTCGTGTGGTTTTAAAGGTTTTGTAAGCAACAAGTTTTGCCCTTGCTGATATGAACTTTTTTTAATCTTCTTTTTTTTGTTATTGAAAATAAGCAATTTATTGACCATGTCATGGAATTTGACGTTGATATTAAACGATGTATAATTTTTATTACAAAACAAAATATAGTTAAAATTAAAAGTATTTTTTATTTTTATGTTGTCAAATAGTCTATTATATAGAGCTCTTTAAAAAAAATATCCATTTTAAATGACAACCAATTATTTAACTGACTTTTTAAAAAGTCTCTTCTTAGAAAATCTCAATTGAAAAAAATTCTATTGACAAAAGTTTTACTAATATAAGCTTATTCAAATAAGCACTAAGTAAGGGTAGAAAAGACAATTATCTCTCGGGTCTACTCTTGCAAAGGGCCTAATTAATGAGTAAGTCATCGTATAGAAGTGGAAGAGGTTGTTAAGAGAGACTTTAAATTCTTTCTTTTTCTTATGTGGTGAGAGTGTTGTACTGAAAGGAACCTAACTTTTCAACTTTTAAATTTAATCGTTAACTTTTTTACATTGATCTAATTTTAAAATTTCTTTCATAGTCTTGGCATTTGTCTATAGTTTTTACTCTCTAACTTTTTTATTTTTATTAGAGCATGAATCTAAGATAACCCAACTCAATAATTAGTAGTAGTAGAAGAACTTTATAGTTCCAAGTGATAATTTAAAAGTTAAATTTTTAGTTTTTTATTATAATTTTTTTAGCTTACTGAATACTTAAATACATTATAATTAATTTGTCTCATCTGACAGCATTTACTCATACATACATGATACATCGTCAAACAATGTTTCTATAGACATGATTCTATGTTTTATTCACTAAATCCAAATCCTCTTCACTTTCTTTTCTTTCTTTACATATTATTTCCATTTGACGTTACTCCTAATTCTTTGACAACGTTACTCTCACTATATATGTTTAATTAGTAGATACATTGATTATTTTACTTTGTCTTTAGGTTTTAATTATTCAATTATAGTACCACTTATAATTGTTGTCATTATTCTTTAATCAAGATCAAGATAAAAAAGATAAATACAAATATTTAATTACATCCTTGCGCTCCATTTTTTCTCTTGGTACTTAACTATTTTAATTTTGTTTATTCAGCGACCATCATTACCGGAGATTTAAAATTGATTATATTATATTATAGCATTTATTAAATTATTAATTTTAATAAAATATAAGAAAATACTATTAATATTATTAATAAAATGATATAAAATTAAAACAAAATTATTACTAAATTAAAATTAAAATTTATTTAATATTTAATTATTATAATATAGTTAAAGTGAAAACTTTTATTTCTGTTTGAAAAAATCAATTTTTTTTTTCAATAGATACATTGTAATTCAAGTATTTATGATAAGATTATTATAACCTTTCTACATATCTATTATCAAAAGGAGAATTGATTTCTTTTTTTTTTTGAACTATTACCATCATCATGATTAAATCAATTGTAATTTTGATACATGTTCTCTTTAGTAAAAGTGAATCACTATTAGTTTTTGATATTTTAAAATTGCTTGAAAAATCAAAATTAGATTTTGAATATGATAGCTTTTATCATAAAATTTTGCTCTTTATTTTTTGCATTTTTAATATAGGATTTTAAATTTTGCTCTTTATTTTTTGTCACATATATATAATATTGATATAACTTTGTGATATATTGCTGAGCTATTGGTGTTCTATTATGCCTGGATACTTCTTCTAGTTCTATACAGGTGCTTTTATTCTTTTTCTAGTTTAATTATGTTATAATTAGTTTATACGATGTTGCCTAAATTGCATTTATTTGGAAGTGAAAAAGAAAAAAAAAAGAAAACAAGTAGAGTAGTTAATATAATCCCAAAAGGAGCTATTAATAAATTTATCAAAATAGTAAGCTGCTCTAGTAAGAATCCTGAGGGATTATGTAAAGGTCATTTTGAATAAGATTAAAAAAAATTTAAGTGATGAGATTCATATTCATAAGGATGTTAGTAATTTGAGTAAGTTCAATCATGAACCAAACGCATCCAATTTGGAAAAATTAAAGGCAAATGAGCAACTAATCTCTATATTAGATATTTATGATCTTAGAAATTGGGATAATTTTGATAATAAAGTAAGGAATATTTTAATTGAAAAATGATCTGTAAGAGAATTGAATCTTATGTTTTCTTTAGACAATAACTCTTGACATTTATCATTTTTTATTATTCTAGAAAATTAAATAATGGAGAGATTAGCGATAGAAAATGGTTGATTTACTCTAAACATAAAGTATATTGTTTTTGTTGTAAGTTGTCTAAATCTAATAGAAAATAAAGTACATTGGCAAATGATGAATTTAGAGATTGAAAGCAACTTAATAAGAGACTCAAAGAACATGAGAATAGTGTTAAACATATGACTAACATGAGGACTTGGAATGAATTGACAGTAAGATTGAAAAAAATCAAACAATTGATAAAGATTTGTAATAAGAAATTGTAAAGGAGAAAAAATGTTATAGACAAGTTTTTATAAGAGTATTTTTTTAAATGTCTTGCTAAATATATTTTTCTTTTTGAGGATCCAATGAGAAACTTAACTAAGATAGCAATGGCAATTTTTTCGGATTGATTGAGATAATTGCTAAATTTTATGTAATAATGTAAGATCATGTTAGATGCACTCAAAATCATGAAATTCATCATCATTATATTGGTCACAAATTCAAAATAAGTTGATTTCTCTTTTGACCTATAGTGTTAAAAGTTCTATTATAAGGGTCATTAAAGAGGCTAAATACTTTTCTATTATTCTTCACTGTACCCCCTGTTTGAGTCATCAAGAACAAATGAGTTTATTAGTACGTCATGTGAATATGTCAAATAAAAAAATAAAAAGGGATGAGTACTTTTTAGAGTTCTTAAAGGTAGATGACACATATAGATTAGGACTTTTCAAATGAATTATTAAATACATTTAAGTCTCTTGATCTTAATGTCCATAATATGAGGGGTTAAGGTTATGACAATGATTCTAATATAAAAGGAAAACCCCAAGGGGTTCAAAAGTTATCACTTGAAATAAATCCGAGAGCATTATATATGCCATGTGTTTATCATCATCTTAATCTTACCCTTAATGATATGACACATTCTTATGTTAAATTTGTTTCTTTTTTTTTTGGACTTGTACAACTTATATATGCATTTTTTTCAAGTCCTCCTAAAAGGTGGAAAGTTTTACTTGATAATGTTTTATGCTTAACTATGAAATCATTATCTAACACTCATTGGGAGAGTAGAATAAAAAGTGTTAAAACTTTTAGATTTCAAGCTCCTCAAATAAGATTGGCTTTAATGGAATTATCTTAATCTTATGATGATCCCAAGTCAAAGAGTGAAGCAGAAAGTTTGGTTAATGTAATTGAGAGTTTTGAGTTTTTACTTAGTATTTTATTTGGTATAATATTTTATTCATTATTAACATAGTGAATAAAAAGTTGCAATCTTAATCTATGTGCATTGATGCTATCATAGAGAAATTAGAAGGTGTGATGATATTTTTGCGAGCAATATAGAAATGAAGGATTTGCCTCTAGTATGAATATTGTCACAAGTCTTGCATATGAGATGAATGTAATGCCTACATTTCCAACTAGACGTTATATTATTAGAAAAATATAAGTTGATGAAAACGATCATGATGGAGAAATACAATCAGCTGAAAATTCCTTTTGAGTTAGTTGCTTTCTAGTTATTTTGGATGTGGCAATTGCTTTATTGAAGAATATGTTTAAAAATTAACGACATTTGAAATTATTTTTGGATTCTTATTTGATTCAAAGAAGTTGAGGTTGTTGGATGATAATGAATGAAGAGAATATTGCATTAATTTTACAACTATTTTTTCTCATGATAATGTGCTGGATGTGGATTTAGATCATCTATTTTTTGAATTAAAAGTGTTTCAAATGACTTTGTAAATGAGTTAATGTCATCAGTTAAAGTTCTTGAATTTGTTAAAACTACATATTGTTATCCAAATGTTTCAATTGTACAGATAAATTGTTTTTCCATCGAGAAATGTACAGATAAATTGTTTTTCATGATCATATATGTGCTTGTTAGTGAAATTCTCTTAGTAATTTACAATCTCATATTACTATTTGATTACTGCTACTGCCATTTTGTTGTTACTATTGCTATTTTTGGTGATTTTATTGCGACTGACATTTGCAAGATGTTATTAGTTACTATTATGACCATTTAGTATTTTTTTAGTGCATGGACCTATGTGTTGATTCACTTATGTAAGAATACTAAATTTTAATAACAAAAATATACTTTAAATTTTACATATACATTGTTGATTTATCAGGGGCCTTCTTTTAACTTTGTTCCAGGCCTTTAAAATATTAAGAACAGTCCTGGATTGAGTGTATAAGAGTTTGTGATTTTATTTAAGACTTAAAAAAGAGATGTCTAGAATTTTAAAAATATTTACATTTTAGTTACTTTTCTAAAAAGAGTTCAAAAGATTTCTAATGAAATGAGTTTGATGTAATAAAGGATTTTAATTGGATCTACACGTATTTGTTAAATAAAAAATTAAATTTTATTAATTAAAAGAAAAGATTGTAATTTTAAAAGAAAGATGGACTTCTTATTTGTAAAGTGTAATTTGATCTTAAAGGAATGAATAATCCTAAACTAAATGAATGCAAAAGAAAATTCTAAAGATTCATGGAGAATTTCCTCTGGTCTAGAAAAGTAGAAGATTATAAGGGGAATAAGTTGAAATGGGACCATCTTTGTTGGATGAAGTAAGAAGGAGGGTTGGGATTGGTTTCTTTTTAGCTGATCTAAATTAAGATAATTGCTAAGAGAATTTGGAAGCTTCTCAATGATAGAGAGGCTTTATAAAGCAAATGGATAAATGTCTACTATTTAAGCAATTCTATTTTTGGTAGTTGGAAGAGAAAATGGAGTATTCTTAGCCTTTCATCAACATTTTAAGGCATAGATACTATATTTATCCCCTTATCAAAATGCAAATTGGCAATGGTGAAGATTCTTGGATTTGGTTTGACAACTGGACACCTCATAATCCATTGATTAAGAGAGCTGAATTGCTCTATCTACTAGGTAGATGGACAATTAACACTAAAATCTCATATATTATTGCTGACAATGAGTGGAAGATCATAGGAAGAGGAGTTGACAAATTTCAAGATTATCTCCCTAGATACATGCCTAATTCATCCATCAAGGATAAACTAATTTGGTCTGCTAGCAGGAATGGATAATTCACCAACTCTTCTCGCTTGAAAGTGATAAGTCCTTATTGTTTGAGTGTTCCTTGGTGTAATATAGTCTGGAAAGGATCTCTGATGCCTAAGGCTTCTTTCAATGGAATCACATTTCATTTCAATGGCAATTCAAAGTAGAAAGTTAAAACATAACAAACAGTGAATGAGACCATCTAGGTTGACTCACAGTATGCTTCAGATTAGCATTTATTTTGAAGTTCTGGAAATGTCTAAATGCGGACATTTATCCTGCTCATCCAAATTATGCAATATACACATTGCACACACACATTAATAACTTTGCACAATTATAAGCATTTATTTATGCACAAATGTATATATGGACCTCTTTAGCATTATTTGCTCTCATAAAATAAAATTCGCATTCACTTTTATTAGATACTCATTACTTATCTCCTTTGAATTACAACTATAATCATGTGAACCTCTTCATTTCCACTATACACGTGTTTTTAATGCTTTAATATCAACAATTCATTCACTAATGTTATTCTCACATTATATGATCAAACAATATCCAAGCTCTCATTTTTTCATATAACATCTCGAAAAATTCTAGACCTTCATGTCTATTTTCCATGAACATTATGAAAATAGAAATGAAGTAATTTGATAACAATTTCTTCTAGAAAATTGGTCTCCTATCTCTTAAGTTTCTAATGACACTCAGATCATATAAATTGGTTCAGTATTTCGAAAGATATTCTCCAAATAATTCGGATTGTTCTCATTCTAAAACAGTACACTGCACTCATATTCCATCTAGAAATTGAAATTCTTAAAAACTGAATTTAACATTCAATTTCTTCAGAAAATTTGTATCCCTATGTATTTATTTTACTACAAATCAAAAATCATTCCATTCAAATAACTACAGAACATGATATTGTCATAATACCAAAGCCTGATTAATGAAATCTTTCTTATTATCACATTCCAGCACAGTCAACATTTTTAACTTAAATCCAATAACCCTACTAAATAAATTAAGTCACAAACATGCAACATAATCTCATGGCTTTGTAAGAGTCATGAGAGTGCAACTAAAACTCACGCCTATGCACACCAACGAAATTAAATCATGGCTATGAGACTTCAACACACAACCGTGCACACCAAATCAGACCAGTCCTATATTTTTTGCTCAATCACTCAAAAATGATTTCAGATGGCTAAGATTTTTTGTGAGGATGTATATTGGTGTGTTAAGAGTTCAATGGTTCAAGTCCCATCTCATTTAGAGGTCGGAAGAAGGAGATATAGCCAAAAGATTGAAGGTTGTTGTGTCAGCCTCCCGCCTTAGAAGTAGTGATCGTACTCACTTTCAAAGTTTGTAAGTGAGTATGATCGCGAGTCTTTAAACTTTAAAGCAAAGTCGTGATCATGCTGAAGCACACTTCCTATTCTTTCTTCCGAAAATGCATTCTAAACCTCTGCACTTTTTCTTCTTCCATTTTTTTCATTTCTACATTTTCAACTTCCACTGTTGCAATTTTTCATCTCTTGTACATTTTCCATTTTCTTCTCTAACTCCCATTCAATCCTAAACTTCTAACTCATTTCTACTCTTTCTACTCCACTTCCATTCAACATATTCATAGAACATGCAAGTTTACGTAAAAAGATCTAAACCTGCATATCATTCATGTATCTTCTTTATGTTCTGCGTTTTCCTTTTTTGTTACACTTATTTATCTCTATCAACATTTTCATATCATCTTAACTCTACATTTATTTTCAATTCAGATCATCTTCAAAAACACCAAAATATGCATGTATGTATGTGTGTGTGTGTGTGTGTGTGTGTGTGTGTGTATACACACACACACACAATACACAAACACACACAATGAAAAGAAAACAAAGCATATATGCTTTAATCTTTCATAAATTTTTGTACTCTTCTTATGCATATTTTCATTGATCTTTCTAACTTAGAAATCATTTCTACACTATCTTATAACATATTTATCCTCAAATCCAAAAAATCAACATATGTTGTATGCTCGGTTTTTTCACTCGCGTTTCAGCACTTGTACATTTTCATTTTATAACTTCAACGGATAACTAACATAATGCATGTTTCATCTTATACAACCATCAAAACCCATAAAATGCTTAATTGTCTAAAGCTCTAAAATCTTTGAAATCACGCGAACCCTAGCTTTCCAACAACACCCAATCATCAACAGTTTGAGGTTGTAGGGTTAGGTATTTTAGTGATATTAAAGGAGATAACAAAAAGATACAGCAAGCGGAAGATGAGAGCAAGGATTGCTTTGCGAGGATGAGAAATCTCTAAAAGAAATGAAGCTTCCAGAAGATGGAAAATATCGTAGAAGATATTTTAAGACAAGAACAAACAGTAGATGGATATTTCAAGTTTAAAAGAACATGTGTTTAAGAATTGGACACTTGTCCATTTCTAAAGGCCTTAACTAGTTTCGTAACTAACTAGTTCTTATCGAACTAGTTCCCTAACTCTCATCCTTTCATTCCAATCATCTCCAAGGTTTTCATCGTCATCTTCTCACAAGTTTCTTCAATATCATTGCACTGATTTCTATTTTTCATACATCAATTTACTTGCCAAGTGGCAATTTTCCTAGTATAATAATATCCAAAATTTTTGAAAATTACTCTTAAAATTCACCAATATTCAAAATTAACAATTACACTCTCCAAATAAATTTTCAATGCAACAAATTCACAATTCTCAATAATATCACATCACAATTCTATTATACCCAGAATTGTCAATGAATGCATATGCAATTATTTTACTATGCAAATTTCCAATGTTCACATGTATCTGTATGTCATACCATGCATGAGCATGAAATGTATTTTCTAATCTCTCATTGCTATTTTCTTAATTACCGAAATCTAGGGCTCTAACCCTTAGTATGGGAACGGGATGTTACATTTCTCCCCTCCTTAATAAATTTCATCGTCGAAGTTCTTATCTAATTGATTAAGAAGGTAGGGGTATTATTTCCTCATATACAACTCCATTTCCTATTTAGCTTCATCACTCGAATAATTTCTTCCACTTGACTATGTTCAATGGAATCACTCGATTTTTCTAGTCACTTATTCAAATTGTACACTATCTTAACTATTTCCTTGATATAATTTAGGTACTCAAAATTTTCACTTCGCAAGCCGACAATACATTTTTGTCAGATCATATCATTATTTCTTAGCATACTCACATATAACTTATTATAATTCTTAAAAATCTTTATTGATAGTACAACTCATAAGTTACTGGTCCTATGTTCTCAATAACTTCATATGGACCAACACAGTTCGAGCTTAGTTTATCCTTTTTCTTAATCTGAGCACACCTTACCAAGGTGGTACTCACAGAAACAATTCCTCTTTTCCTTGGTAATTCACATCTCTTCTATGTTAATACACTCCACTCTTTTATATCTATCTTATATATTTCATAACCTTGATGTTGATCCACAAAAAATTCATTCGTCTTTCATAAACTACTTTATTTTTATTACATATTCACTTCACTTACTAATAGTATCTCAAATTTATTTTAGCCTTTAACCATTTTTAGGCCCTTTTCATTTCAATGTAAAGGTGAACGATCTTTTTTGTCGTATAACGCCTCATACAGTATTCTAATGATATCATTATGATAATGATTGATATGCTTAAATTTAATTAAAAACATACATTAACCTTATGATCCAATGAACTCCAAAATATAAGTTTTAATTATATCTCCAATAGTTGAGACTGTTGACAACTTATACATGTAGTCACTTGCTTCTACCTCCTTAACCATCAAATGCTATTTTGGTGTATTCCTACTAGAATGTATAGGATAGGTTGTTATTTTTGCTTTCTCTAGTAATCTCTTTGTTCAATCATGATTATAGGGTACACATACTTCTTATTTCAATCACAAAATCTCATTCTTTCTATTCAAACTCAAAATTTTAGATTCATTTTTAATTCCTCTATAAGGTTCACAATCTTGAATCCTCAATTTTTTTTGGGCTTGTTAATTCTTTCATATGAAACTGATCTTAATTTCAATAGTTAATAGTACTTTGAATTGCCCAAAATTTAACTTGACATTCTATGCTTTTTATTGTACTATATTGGTAACCTCAATATCTAAATTTATGCTATTTCATTATTGAATTTTCTATTAAATACATCATATTACAACACTAGCTTTACTGCAAAATACTTATTTGCCCAATCATAATTTTTCAGTAATTCTATCCATTTTCTCTGTCTCATATTCAATTATTTCAAACTCAATAATTATCTCAAACTTAAATGATCTATATATTTACATATATATCCGAAATGTTCCACAATATGTAAAATGTCTCCAATCTCTTAAAACAATTACTATTGCAGCAAGTTTCAACTTGTTTATCAAATAATCAATTCATGAGGCTTAATTGTCTCTATGTATACAAAATCACTTTAAGATGTTACAACAAATTTCATCTTAATCTCTAATGGGAAACTTCATTATATACTACGAAATCTCTAAATCCTAATGGCGTAATTAACATTGGGATTATGGTTCCTCAAAATTCTTTTTATATTCATCACTCATACAATTTACACATTTTTTCCTCAATCATTTTTTTTGTCAAAGGATAAGATCGATAAAAACTCTTTAACAACTTCTAGTAGTATCTAATTTCCAGCAAATTCTAGAAAAATTCAGATCTCATATATATTCCTTGTAGTTTTTCTCTCATCATTACCTCTACTTTCCTTGGGTCTCCTAATATGTCATGTTCAGATACTTTACGACCCAACATTTTATTTAATCGAGCTAAGATTCACTTTTATTGAAGTTGGCATCTATTTGTTTCTCTCTCATGATTTATAAGATTCACCCCAAGTGTTCAAAAATATTCTCGTTACTTATTGAATACACTCAAAATACCATCTATGATCATAGTCACTAATTGATCAAATTTTGCTTGAATTGCTTTAATCTTCAATACCATAATATTGTCAAGGGCATTTGTTAACTCAACAGATATTGCCAAAACTCAATGTGCCCATGATTAGTTCTCACAATTCCTTAAGTAACTAATTCCTTAATAAGATAATATTATCTCATGTTATTCTCAGTTTTTCAATTGAATTATTTTCTCGAATAATTTTTTCCATTCATTTGATTTCCTTTGATTTTACATTGACTTATTCAATTGTCTATTCATTCATACTAGTTTCTCCACATACTTCAATTTATTTGCAATCATAACTTCCTGTGTTTATAACACATTCATTAGATATAATTTGTATCTCCCAGACATATTTACACAGAACATAATATGGACCTAAGCTCTCCTCACATTAGCGATAGTGTCACCTTGAATTCAAAAATCCACTCACATAGTTGGATACTTTACATCAAACAAAAATGCATACTCTCAGTAGTATATTTTACCTCCTATGCTTGAGTCTCCGCTAGGGATGTGACTCCAATATTCACTTTTTGATTTATTCCTTCATTGATCATTATGTTTATTCCTTCATTGATCATTCTTAAGAATAAACTATCTGGTCTGGTTAATCTAATTCGGTGAAATTCTTCTTTGAAAAAAGATTTCTTATTTCTATCATCTATCCATTTCATGTAACCTTTATCAATCTTCTATTTCCATCACTACTTATCAAACGTTCTTAGTACCTTAAGAAGATCAATTTCAGCTATTTATAATATCTTATTAAGATCAATTTATGCCATAACTTATATGATTAGAACATCCTTTTAATAAGGCTCACTGAAGCATTAAACAATTCATTTACTCTAACACCTTAGTATATGCCATCAAAATCATTACATCTTATCCACAGATGTATTTAGGACTATTCACCAATTAATAGCTTATGCTAAGGATACCTTAATCTCACTTGATTTTAGACAGCACTTCTCCTTTTACGCCTGTCCTCGGTCGTGGGGATTATGCCATAATCTTGTCCTTTTTCTTTTTCCTCGAATTCATCATATATAGTAACATCATTAACAATCTCAATTCATTCCCAATTGATCACTATAAGCAATTTCACGTCTTACTATAACTCATCTTAGACTTTGAACTATAGGAACTATAACTAGCAATTATTTAATAAGTCATAGATTGCTTCCTATATCATCTCCACACATATAATACACATATGCTTAATATTTTCACTTGTCATTGTGATCCCATTATCAGATCTGCACTCACAATGACAAATCAACTTAACCTTCATAACTTTTTCATCTGTCGTTATCATCATCTCACTTTTCAAATTTCCATTATTTCATCATACAAACATATGTTCATAATCAATTTGAAATCATAGATGCATAATCATTCTGAAATTTTGATTTCGATCCTACTAACATGTTCTTACACTGAATCATAAACTCTTATCACGATAATCAACAACCATTCAAGCCCAATTTCAACCTCTCTAGATCATAAAAAACATTATTATCATCTAACTTTTTTATACACTTTAAATCTTGTCATTTCTACTATCAATCCACAATAATATATTAACATCTATCCCAAATTCAAGGATATACTACCCCAGTATAATATTGATATTGTATTCCAGGATACGTCCACCAAGACAATTGTGTTAAATCTTTATCTCTTATATCTAACCATATGTTACTCCTCATTTCTAAATATCCACAACTTCTGTTCTCTCACATTCTAACCGATCATCATTTTTCTCACTATTTATATTATCTTAAACACTTATCAAATGCTTATGTGTGTGACTCATACATATGTGACTCAGACTAAGGATCAGTTGCTACTGCACGCTAAGACATATCTAAAATACATTTACCTTGACAAATATTTTAGAAAACGCCCATGTAAGATACTAAATCTGGGCTCTGATACCAAAGAACGTAGCACCACACTCTTGCAAGGCATGTACCCGACATCCTGAATGATGTTTGAGAACATACCCTACGAGGGTGGAATGCTACCACAGTCAGTCAGTAAAATCTCATTACGGATTTTTTTTAAAATCATAGGC
>JANITW010000009.1:6182634-6193177 GCA_027564335.1 Erythroxylum williamsii
CAAGTGATTGAGTAGTCAAGGGCTAAGGCATCACTCCACTTTTGAAATGTTGTTGTAATTTTAGCAAATTTAGTAAATCAAGGCTTTAGTTGCATTTTGAGCAATTTATTGTTCATGTATCTTTTGTATTTTGGGATATTTTTGAAACATTCTCGTATTGGGGGCTTGAAATGCCCATTAAAGCTTTGTAAAACTACGATCTTTTGATACTAATGGTTTATGATTTTGGTTTCGCCCATGATTCTCAAGTTTACATAGGGGAAAATTTTGTGTACTGACTTCTGGGATATTTCTGGGTTTTTGTGAGCTAATTTAGGCAAAATTGTCTTCTTGGAAGTTGTATATGATCTTTCCAGCTTTCCAACGATATAAAGTTTGTAAATTTTGGATGTTGGAGTTGAGAGATATGAGCATTATAAGTTGTGATGTTGTATAGGATGTGTGTATGTGACAGCTATGGAGATTGATGTTAATTTGACTTCTGTATCATCTTAGTTTGACCTCTATATTGTCTTAGTTTGACCTGTATCGTCTTAGTTTGACCTCTGTATCGTCTTACTTTGACCTCTGCATTGTCTTAGTTTGGCCTCTGTATCCTCTTAGTTTGACCTCTGCATCGCCTTAGTTTGACTTCTATATCGTCTTAGTTTGACCTTTGTATCATCTTAGTTTGACTTCTATATCGTCTTAGTTTGACCTTCTACATCATCTTATTTTGTATCGTCATCTTCTGTTCCATTTTTAATCCTTTGAGAGGTCGAATCTCGCTTTAAGTTCTCATGAAAGTTGTAGATCTCGAGGTTCTCTTTGAAACCGTAAAAAATGAAGGCAATCCGACATTTTTAGTGGGAGTTATGGCAATTGTGCCAAGATAGGTATAATCTGATTGATGGTATAAACATGTTCGATTCTTTCAGGTATAACTTCCTCATCCGACCTACAAATGAAGTGATTCTTGAAGCAATGGATTCCTAATATCATTTACTGTCTTTACATAAAAATTTGTACCTTTTGGAGTTGTTTTGAGGAAGTTTGCATTAGAGTAAGTGAGAGGTCAGTTGGGAGAGCATGATTGGGGTATGAACACGCTTTAGCTTTTTAAATATATCTCAAGCTGTAAAACTCCGATTGAGATGATTCTTGTTTCAAAGCAAACTAGAGGCTTAGAGCTACAAGTTTTTTGAAGAAGTCAAGTTGTATTTCAGGTGATTGACTATTGTGGGCACACCATCCTTGTGGAATGATGGCAATAACCCTCTAGGGTAATAAGCACAAGGTTTATGACTCCGGTTGTTATGCTCCGAAAATGGGGTCCAACATCCATTCTTCTCTCTAACATATTGTGATCTAAGTTGCATGGTTCCCCTATTAATCTAAACAAAAAAATTATCTAACTTATTTAGTTCAAAACTTAGAGTATAATAGAATTCTAGGGTAATTTATCTTCATAATCAACATAATCACAATGAATGAACTTTTCCCAATTGATTTTTGTACTCAACGATTTCACTTTATCCTTCAGGCCTAATTCTTCCATATTCTGGAAATCAAATTATCAAGGGGCAACACTAATTTTATAGTGAAGTTTTTGAAATTTCTCACCTTCTTCTTATGAGAAGATTAGGAATGGGGCCGCAAAATCTGCAGTTAAATCACATGTACCACTTCCCAAAACCTTTGCTTTTCCTTTAGGGTTGGAGCTTCATGTGAATTGTTTCATTTTAGGTGCCATCTTATGTTTGAATACATACAAAATAGCAAACCAGAAACAACATAAAATGTAGGTAGTTAAAAAAAAACTTCCCCTAAACTCCCAAGAAAATTGAACTTTAGTGAAACAATCACTAGATCTAGAGGTAAACTATGTAAAAATAGAAGAAAAGTGGAAATAATCATGAAACTTGCTTGAAAATCAAGTGAAAATTAAGTGATAAAGGGTTGAAAGTGCTAACTAAAGAGAGGATAAGTGAGGGAAAGAAGAAAGGAGGGAGAACAAAATAAAGAGGATAGGTTTTCGAGAGGGGTAGTCTGCATGCTTTCATGATCGTGCATGTCTATGATTGTGCAAATATGTGAATGACTTGTCTATCATGATTGTGCAAAAGGGTATGATCTTGATAGAAGGGTTAGGTGCTAGACTTATACAATTGCACAATCGTGATGGTTTGGTGATCCAACTTTCATAATCAAGCACATTGATATGTGTTTGATTAACTATATATTTACCCCAGAATGCTTAATGATTAATGTTATGGTGTGCTTAAGATACTTATTTTGGTTCATTTTTTCGTTTAGGTACAAGTTAGAGGAGCAAGAACCAAATTGAGCTAAAAACATATCCTTGGAGTTGTCTTATTGATGTTTAATCTTATTTGCCTTTGTGGAATAAGAAGGAGATGAATTAGGGTGAAGATGAGACAAAAAAAATGAAAGAAGTGAAGTTATTATAACTTACATGGTCATGTATAGGATCGTGTAACTCATAGGAAGCAAGTAAGAGCACAAAGATACAGTTTCAAACTCTCTTACAACCTACATGGTCATGTGTGGACTTACATGGCTATGTAACTGAGTCATCAGGGACATGTAAGTTCATGAATTTAGTTAAAAATGTAACATAAGATCACTTACACGATTATGTATCTAACCGTGTGTTGTGATACAACCCTAATTTTTACTATAAAAAGGCATTTAAGAGGTCAAATGAGTAATGGAGAGTTTAGAGACACAAAAGGGGGCATATTTCTTACCTTTTATAGAGATATGGGGATCTAAACTTAATCTTTCTAATTCAATGGGGATATTGACGCCGATGTACACGCTTGGGAATTTCTTGATCTAATAGTGTTGTTCTTACTTTCTTTTTGGATTTATGTATGAATGATTTAAACACTTCAAATAGATTATTTATGTTTGAACACATTGCCAAAATCTAGATTGCAATACATAATCATTGTATGTCTGATTCACTTATGATAAACTAATGATTGAGCATTAATAGGTGATAATTGTAAATTACATTATGTTTTTGTAGGTGTTTTAATGTGTTTTCAAGTGTTTGTTAGGTGATTATCATATTTATAACTTAGAATTATGTTATTATTAATGTGTGTATGTATTCTTAAGTGTTTGTTTAGTTTAGAGCAAGAATTGGATCTTAATTTTATGTTTCATGAGGTGTTTGATTTAATTATGAGTGTTGAAAATTAGATAATTGAAAAACAAGGAAGATTTAAAGCAAATAAGGGATATATAGTCATGTCTATGACCGTGTTAGTCTCACCCTATTCAAAATCATAAAATTTGAATATTTTTAAGTCATACATGGTCTAGCACACAGCTATGTATGAGGCCAGGTATCTCCAGGCAGCAATTCTAGTGAATTTTAGCTTTTCCAGTACACAAGTTGTTTTGGTCTTTTGAAGTTTTAAGGCTATTCGGAACCAAATTAAGTAGGAAACCTTAGAAAGGCCCAAGAATCCTCAAGAACTATTTAAGGATGTGAAAAACAACAAAAAGTGAAGTAGCCATTGAGTCAAATTGAAGCAAAGTAGAGAGATTAAAAAGAACATCAAGATAATTCCAGCTTTCCAGATTAGGGCGTTGAATAGTTTTTCTCTTTTCCTTTAAGTTTATTTCACTATCCTTTATATGTAATCTGATTTTTTTGATGTTAAACATCTTTATGGGTTTTTAGATCTCTATTAGAAATTTTTCTGGATTTATTTTATGAATTTATTTCTTATTGATTCAATACATATTTTGGTGTTTTTAATAATTGTGAATGCTTATACTTGACAATAAATTGAGATAGTGAGTCAAAAATAATTAGATTAGATTGTAAAATGAGATTTGGTAGTTTAATTATCCCTTAATTATTAAAATAAAAATCATTCAAAAAGAGATCAAGAGAGATCTTGTTTGAGAACTTAATTATCTATTAAAGAGCTTCAGTTCTATTAGATAGCTTTAGATCTAATTGAAAATTTTAAGGAAAGTTTTATGAATTGAAAGGCTACAAATGTGGAATTTTTGAATTCAAATATGTTTAATTGATTAGATCTTAAGAGAGAGTAATCAATACCTTAGGAAATCCAGGATTAAACACATAAATTGATTTAACAAGACTAAGGGAATAAAGTAGGGAAAGAATAGTTCCTAAATATTCAATCTTGATCAATCACAATTTTTTGGCAGCTTAACTATTGTATTGTTTAATTGTTTTGTTTATTTATTTGTTTTGCTTTCTATTATTTATTTTTATTCAATTAAGAGAAGAGAGTGAAGGAGGTCCATGCTAGTGGAGAGTACCATAAAAGTTAAAAAGAAGAAGAATGGTTTTTCTCTTTTTCCTTTTATGACGTGTGGTTATAATAACTGGTGGCAGAATGTGTTAAAGTTGAAGAATTAATGCAACTCCATACTGGGATTCTTCTTTATTTAATCAAGGACATGATGTATGATGAATGAGACTAGTATTTTTTTTTTTTATGAATCTTATATATTTCTAAGGAATTTCAGAAGCTAGCTTCTCATAAGCTAAATTCAGGATACTCAAGCAATTAAGAAGAAAAAGAAAAAAGTTTGAAGTAAAGCCCTAGAACTCTATAAACTCCCATATTTAGATGGAGTTGAAAGATTTTAAACCTTAACCCAAAACTAGCATACAAATGACTTCATGATTTAAGTGTGTCCTCTAATAGATCAGTTTCTTAGGACTAGCTACTACCACTAGTTATAAATAGAGAAGGCATTAAATAGAGGAAAGGAAGAACAAGTATACATCTTTTTTCTTTTTTGAATTCCAATCAAATACCATAATAACTAGTAAAAGCTTCAACAATCCAAACTACACTAATATATGTAATAATATGCTAGTCACAATATTTATTCCCCTTTACCATCTACATACATCGTATAAATTCAAAATCCAATCTTTCTCATCATCTAATGCAATATATGTATTAAAAAGATCATATAATCCTTAAGGATTATGTCTTAAAGACAAAGTTGGAAATGTCACTACTGTAAGTTGGAATAAGGTACTGCTTCAATTAGTGAAATAATAACAATATACCCCACTGGTGCAAAAACCTTCTAGGACTAATAGAAGTGTAAAAACCTTATAGGACTAATAGAACAAAAAATGTTAGTGTAACTGCTCTTCCATTCAAAATTTCTGCACTTCTAGTCCAACCCATTCCCATATTGTCCCCAGAGGAGGAAGTTCTCTACGCTTCAAGTCATATGTGGCCAATAAATCCTCTACATTGCTAAGTGGTACCAAGGACTGCAGTAAATATCCTAAAAGTCCAATCAGAACAAAATAAACAAAGACAAAACAATTTTATTAAAAAAAAGATCAAAACATTAGAGAACGATGATTTAAGTTGAGTCCATCTAGTAAGTCCGTTCCATTTTTCTAAAGGATGCTTTTCATACTACACAATGGAAGGATAGAAACTACAACATTAACATACTTCATCTATTCATAAATTCATTTCTAAATGCGTGGACCAGAAACATTAATTTTTTGAAATGGAATTAAACAAATTGGAGTTAAAGCATATAGGTCAATGTACAACTTGCTTAACTTACTATAATTGAGAAAAAAATCATGTAATCTAGCTACACTGCATATTAGGCCAATATCCAGCTGATTCAATTCAAAATGACTTATAGATCCTGCAACTTAAATGGTGAGCAAAGTAATCCAAAAGAGACAAGGGAATCAGTAATAAGGGAACATACTCGAGAAGTTTTCATGGTGTTCGGTTCATTCCTAAAATTCAATTCCACAAGTCTTAACATTCCAAACATATAAGGGGAGAAATTATAGATTAACTCCAAAAAAATTTATAGAATTCATTCTTCCAAATAGACTCAAGTTTCCTTCAAATGGATTGGAAGGCAGATCGGCAAGAGGGATTGGAGTGATTGGCAGTGATGATATATGAAGGTGGCAAAACATCGGATTATAAAAGTAGGGTTCTATAAAATTACAACAGAGAGGGGGTGAATATTTGGGGATTAAAGTAAATTTAGGTTCTGTAAAAATTGAGCACATTATTCTTTTTTTTTTAAATCCACCCGACTTTTGAGTATTTTTACATGGCATTTAAAATCCATTAGCTCTCTAAACACACTTTTTATATATAGTAACGGCGCGTGTATGACACATCCTATTTTTTTGACTAAGTTTGCCTAATATTGAGCAGACTTGTGAACATTTAGCCCTTAATTAAGCATATTACAATGTTTGGGCCCAAAAATATGTAACAAGATCTTTTTCTAGAGTTCACTTCAAGTCTAGATAACTTAGAAAACATTTTGATCGCACTTATTAAAGCTAAGAAAAATATTTTATCTGATGTAGATAGAAACAATAAGTCATCATCAAATGCCAAACTTGTTATACATAGCCTTTTACATATAGAATGATATATGAACAACTTTTTTCTCTCCACCACCTCTTAAGTGTTCTACAAATGACTTCCATAACAAGAGAGAATAAGTAAGGAGAGGAAGGATCTCCTTGCCCTATTCCTTTGCTGCTTTTAAAACTCCTTGAGATTCCTCATTTATAAGCATATTGAAAGATGGAGTGGCGATGCACTAAGATATCAAATCAACAAATATTTCAGGAAAGGCCATTGCTTTCACGATATTATTAGGAATTGCCACTCCATATTGTCATAGGTTTCCCTTAAATCCATCTTCATGGTGCAATTTCTACCCCCTCTTCTTTTTTAGTAATCTTTCACAAACTCCTACATTAAAAGAATGTTTTCACTTAATGATCTGCCAGGAATATATGCTTTTTGTGTTTCATCCATATACTTGACCAAAATCCTCTTTAATCTATTAGTTAGAACCTTGGAGATGATTTTTTAGATAAAATTGGAATAAATAATTGGTTTGTCATAATTGAAATACTTCATCTCTCCCCCTTTTGGAATTATAGTTATGAAGTTTCTATTAATCTCCTTGATCAATTTCCTACAATTGAAAAATTGCAGAACAACTTTATAAACCATAGTTCTAGTTTGAGGCCAAGTTTTGTTAAAGAACATCATATTAAAACCATCTAGACTAGGGGCTTTATAGGAAGTGATTAACTTTCCACTTCTTTAATCTCCTTAATAGTGATAGGCTTGGATAATGATTCATCATCTTTAAGAGTTATAGTTTCCAATATGAACTCCATAAGAAGTTTATTTGTGGAGTGAGCATTAGCTAGTGTATTCGTGATTGAAGTGATCTTTGTTTCATCGTAGAATGATAAAAGGCTCTTAAAAGGTTATGCATTGCATTCTTCTCATTTTGTTGAAGTTCAATATACTAAGGATTTTTGTACAACTCATCTTGTATAGTTCTAAGAGCCTCTTTAATAGTTGTTAACAAATGATAAGTATTTCCAATATTCTCCCTATACAACTGCTTTAGAGAAATTCTAATAAGTTTCATGTTTGTTATATAAACAAACTGCTTAGTGCCCTAAACTTCATTGGAGATAGCCTTCCAGATGATTTTATCAAGGCACGCTAAAGAGGTTAAAAAATTATTGCATTTGAAAGGTCTTTTGATACTTACATCCTATGTTTGAATTTGAGTGACGCACATTGAGTGATCATAAAGGTTGTTTGTAATGAAAATTGAAGATGGGCTAGGGATTTGCTAAAGCCATTCTAAATTTCCCATACATCTGTCCAATTTTTTCCTAATGAAAATGCTTCCATATTGATTATTGTTCATTATGAAGTCGTTTCCACCCCAAGGTATATCAGACATTTGGATGTCTATAGTGCATTGTCTGAACTTGGAGCAAGGTTGCTAAGATGCACTAACACCCTCAACTTCTTTAAAGTTCAAGATAGTATTCACATGAAGTCAGTGAGAGATGAAGAGAGATCACAAACTATTTGAATAATACATAAAAGCTCAAAGATTAAGTTTATAGGTTTTGAAGTAATTTGATAGTGGTGGATGTGAGGAAGAATTGGAGTTGGGAGAAGATTTAAAATTTTATATTAGATTTAATTAAAATTTATTATGGAAATAAAAATTAAATTATTTAAAATTAAGTTTTAGTTTAAATAAAAGAGATTTATAATATCATGCAATATTGTAAATTTTACTTAAAATAAAATAAAATATTATTTTATTATATTTTTTTTGAAAGATAAAAGAATTCATGCATTGAGCCAAAAAGGCATTTAAAAAGTCTTTACAAAGTTAGATTAAGCATGAATAGAAAATAAGGCTTTCACAAAAATTCTAGGAAAAAGCTAGTCTTTAGAGATTCCATTATCTATTATAAAAAGGGCTTAGTTAGTCTTGCATATGATCAGCTACCAATGTTTCCCTAATCCAATAATGTAACTTATGAGTCAAGACATGCTTATTAGTGTTGATCTTGTTAAATACTCTCTAATTTCTTTCTCTCCAAATGGAGTAGCCAGATTGTACCATTGAAATTGAGGTTTAAGAAAACTCTATTTTTCCTTATTGAGTTAAATTTATGATTAGCGCATTCCAGTATTTTGCTCCAATCTCATTCATGACAGTAAAGGCTAATAGTTTGTTGGATGCTAGCCCAATTGGAAGTTGATTTCACTCAGTAATTTACCTGAATTCAAAAACTCCATTATAGTCTCCAAAATTAATTTTCCTATAATCTACCAAGTTTTTTGGAAAAAAGTATGCATTGAATCTATTCGGGCCTAGTGCTTTAGTAGGATTCAGATTCAAAAGCATAAATTTAAGCTTTTGAATGGTAAATGGTTGTTGAAGCTTTAGTAATGTATCTTGTAATAAGGTAGAGGGGGCCCCTATAAGATTTACTAAACCATGTATATATGATAGGATGCAAATGTATCATCTAGCAAGGAATTGAAGAAGTTGAACATCATACTCCTTATGGAATCTCTATCAGTAACCATTTAGTTACTAGAATCTAAGAGGCAAGCTATCCTATTGAGATTTATTATTGCCAAAATAGAATTGTAAAAGAATTTAGTATTGAAATCCCTTTCTCTCATTTAAGTAATCCTTGGCTTCTGCATAAGAATTGAATTATAATCTTGAAGAGCTTCCATGTATTTCCCCAACATAATAAATTTAGTATTTTTAAGAGCAAAATTGTCTAGATTTTTATAGCAGTCCTCTTGCGCACTTCTCAATTGCCTTTTAGCTTCTTATAGCTTAATTTTAGAGAGGGGCTGATATGTCTTTTGCATATGCATTTGATATGTATGATTAAGTGGTTGAAATAAATAGATTGAATGATTTCTGAATGTGAAATGCGAATTAAGTGAATACGAAATGTGTGTCACTCAACATGTTGAATTGATAAAGTGATGTGAATTTTATGAGTATATGAAGTGATGTGTTGTGTGATTGAGTGAGCCATCTAGGATGCTCCACTCACTAAATCCGCAAAATTCACCCCAAAAATTTCAATATTATTTTTCAGGCTTAGAGAAGATCTCCAGTTAGACAAATTGGAGTCTAACCACTGCATTCGAGTAAGAGATAGAGGTCAGGAACAATTCGCGTCTGTATATATATTTTCATTATTTTGTATCAAATTGTGCATTCTACAATTATTGTATCTTGTATAATTGAATAATTATATTTGTAATAACTTTCTGAATTAAAAATGTTTGTAAATGAGATTGAGCAATGAGTGTAATAATACTCATGAATGAAAATATTTTATGAATAAAATGGGCCAATTTGTTTATTGATTTTTCACATATGCATGCATTGTGTTGTTTAGAAAAATTTATAATGAGTTTGATTGATTGATTGTTTTAGCATGCCACTCTTGCGGAGTACGTACTTGAACATCACTTAGGATGTCAGGTATGTGTCATGTGAAAGTGGGGTGCTACAATGTCGGTTGAGGTAAGTGAGTTTTATTATTTACTAGGTTTTTGTTTATTTGGTTTAATTTGGATATTTATTTGTGGTTTGAACCTCCCATTTGAACTTTATGTATTTTTAATATTAATAGCTTGTACCAATCGAAACTTGTTTGTAGTATGAACTTCGATTTATCATTGAATTAATATTGACTTATGGTTCCAAATATCTGACACAGAAATTGGTTATTTCATTGATGCTCTCTAAAATGATTAGGTTCTCTTTACTTTTCATGTACGAATCTTTAGGCACATCTTTTTTAATATAATAATAATTTTTTCTAAACATAGTTCATAATTTGTATATGTAACAATCCTTTTCGTCCAGTACAATAATATTTAGGGGGCGTTTGGTTTGAGCACAGGATTGGGTATGGATATGGGTATAATAGTAGAAGGGAATGATAATGGGTATGAAAAATAAAAAATGATGTTTGGTTTGTAACTTGGGTTTCTGTATTAATACCAATAATGTTGTTTGGATTGTTGCATTAATGGGAATGAAAGATAATATAATACCATTTTTTTATATAATATTTCCATATCATATTTATTATTATTATTACAAAATTTATAATAATAATAATAATAATAAGATAATTAATTTCGTATAATAA
>JANITW010000009.1:6268565-6279899 GCA_027564335.1 Erythroxylum williamsii
GTCATAATTTTGGGACGGTTGGCTACCAGCCTGTTTCAACTACACTTTGGGCCTTCCCATACACTCCTTTTTTTTTGTGACATCAGCAATTCTATATAAGTCACATATTAAAAAGAAAAAATGAAGTTCATTCACTCTTGAGTATTGGGTCACATGAAATGATAGACGGAAGCTATATATATATTGAGGATAAAATTAAGCTTAATTTTATCCTCAGTATATATGCTTAATTTTATCCTCAATATATATATATATATATAGTCTTGTATGGAATTTCCCGTACAATTCAATAATTGAATTATGATCTATCTTCAAACTTCATCTGTCAACAATCTTGTGAATGGTGTTCTAACTAAGTCATTGAACTGTGCAAGAAGGATTAGGCAAGGAGACTATCTATCCTCTTACATCTTTATTTTGGTTATCAAAGGATTGTCTAGAATTCTTGAGAAGCTGATAGTGTATAATGACATATTCAAGTATCATTATAAATGTAAAGCTCAAAAGTTTACTCACCTAATGTTTGCTGATGACCTATTGCTTTTGTCTGGAGCTGATGAGTTCTCTGTTAACATTTTTTATAACATACTAAGTAGATTATCTAGACTAAAAGTTAATACTCACAAGAGTAGCTTCTACTAACTCAAAGGGTGTGGTTGAGTGGAAGGGACTCATCCATTCTTAACTAAAAATCAGGAGTTCGATCTTTGACTTTAGCTATGGAGCAGCTTTAAATACTTAGGGCCAGCTGTCCCACCCTATGAGGTGCCTACAAATCAGCGAAGGGATTAGTCATTGGGTCTGTCGGTGGATACCCTGGTCTAGGACCAAAAACATAAAGAGTAGCTTCTACTACTCCTTAGATGCCCAAAATCCTGCTAAACTTGCAAGATAACTAGGAATGGAGTTACACACACTTCCCTTTAAATATTTGAGAGTTCCAATTTTTTATGCTAAACTCAAATATGTTGATTGCATTCCTCTCTTAGAGAAATATAAATCTAGAATACTTGATAGGCAAAACAGATTTCTATCTATGACAACTAAATTTACTATAATAATTTCGATTCTAGGCAACATACATGTTCATTGGATCAACCATCTGATTCTTCCTAAAGGGTGATCAAGAAGCTTGACAGAACAATCAAAGCTTCCCTTTGGTTTGGTTCGATGGACAATGGAAAGAAGACAAAAGTAAAGTGGAATGAAGTTACAATTATGAAAAACCATGGAGGTTTGGGCATTATCTCTCCCTCAATCATGCAAAAGGTACTGTTTTGCAAGAAAATATGGAGACTCCGTATAGACAAAAATGTTGTTTGGATCAAGTGAGTCCATGAAACAAACCTCAACACTCATAATTTCTAGCATATGCTAATGATCAGGGGTTGTTATTGGGTTCTCACACAGATGTTAAAGTTTCGTGAGCTCATTTACCTATGGATTTATCACAAATTGGGAAGGGAGACAACATATGGTTATGGTATGATAATTGGGCTGAATCTAGTCCATTAATTTAGAGGAATGAATTAGCACATCTTAGAAGCCAAATCCTTCTCATTGCTAAAGTCTCATCATTCATTATTGAAGGGGGGATGGATTGATAACTGGTATTGTTGTCGCCTGCAACTAAATTAAAAAAGAAATCAATTTCCGTTAATACAAATTAATATAGTAGTGGGAAGTGAATATCATTCCCACGAGGAATTTTAATAGTAAAGAGTTTACGAGTTCAAAACTAAAATAAAGTAACAAAAAAGGGAAGGGGTTTGCAATTCACGTAAATTAAGAAAATAGAAATAAAAAAACTGAATTTAACAAAAGTGATTGGATCTGAAAATTTAATAGAAAACCCTTTGTTTCGAGTCATTGATGTTATTACGCTAAAATAGATCCTCAATCTAAAATTTCAGTTCATCAATAAACATTCATTGGGAGATGTCTTCTCTTAAATGTAAATGACTAGAAATATGTATTCTAAGCATTCTTATTAATTAATAACCTAGACACAATCATAAATTCAATTGAATAATAGCTTTAAGAATCAAGAAACTAATGAACAAGATAATACATGTATGACATGCAATTAATCAAGATGAATATATTCTTAGATTTTCCAACTCTAATGTAAAGAAGGTAATCCTAATTACTATTTGTGATTAAAAAAACTGATTGTCATATTTTATTAATCTAGCTATTGAACGAATCAATCCCTAGTTGCACACCTAAAAATCAATCAATTCAATTAGAAAAAGTAATTCAGAAGATACTCGATGTTCATCAACGAAACATACTTTATTGAAATATCTCACACATAACAGATGATAACATGGTTTCCCTAAACCAAGAAAAGAAGTTTAGCTACTCATAATGGAATTGAAAATAAAAGAAATAACAAAGCATATAGTCTCCATCCCTGGTCCTATTCTAAATAATACAAAAATACTTAAAAGAAATGCAGAAGCGTAAACTAAAACTCAAAGAAAAGCTGCAGAAAATTCTAAACTATTCTAACTTAAGGTGGGCTACGTGAACAGTAATGTTTTTCACTTTTAATGCCTCCTGATCCTTTACTTTTTCATCCTCTCTTGCAGATCACATCTCCCACATGTTTAGATTGTGAATCTCCCTCAATCCGATCTTAAAAGATTATGAAAATCTCAAACGAATCATATTTAAATTTGAAAGCAGATCTACAAATTTTTTTCATCCTTGCACATGCCCATGCTTAGTCACTGAATTTGTTGCCAACTTGGAATTTCAGATTTCCTTCATTTCTTTTGCATCTTTTTGATTCAATTTCATATTTAAGGTGTTGAAAATCAACTGAGAATAATTATGAGACAATTCTGTTAATTTTGAATAATAATTTCAACACGTTAAAGAGTACAAAATAAACACAAATTGATAACTTAACAAATTCCCCTACACTAAACCTTTACTCGCCCTCGAGCAAACTTGTCAAACCACTACACTCTATCAATTTATCCTTCATAAGATTAAGTGCACACAATCCATTAACTTGGCCAATAAGACTTAAGTTGCAACATATATCATAATCAATTTTCACCGATACAAATAAACAAAGTCAAAATAAGACATCTTTGTCCAAAAGTAAATATAAAACCAAAGTGAATCATTCTCACAGATTTTGCTTTTACGCTCAAGTGTTTAAGGTCAAAGTGTTCTACTCCAATCTCTCTCTAACAGATTGCACTACCATAGACTTACAAATTCACCAGTTATCATTCATTCGGATTATAAGAGCTTATAAATTATAAGGACTTTATTATAGGTTGTAATGGGGCTAGCTTCAAAGGTAAGGTAAAAATGACAAAGGGTTGATCACAAGCATTCACAAAGTACTAAATAAAAGGAACACTTAAATTAAAATTTTGAAATAACCACATGATACAAAAGGACTACAACTACTCATACTAACTAATGCTACTATGCTTTATTTATTTATTTTTTCTTTTTCTTTTTTTCTTTCTTGATACTTTTTCTACCTTTCCTTTCCTTTTCTTTTCTTTTTTCTTTTTATTTTTTTCTCCTTTTTCTCCTTTTTCTTTTTTTAAAACTTGACTAATGCTAAAAACAAAGGAGAAAAATAAAAACGAGAAAAATTACTAGCAACAAAATTTAATAAACACGTGAGTAGAGGTATCTATAAAGGCATCTCAGAATACAATACATAACAAAAGTCTCAAATTACTTAATGCTTTGTTCAACTTGTGATATGGTAAGGCTAATGGGATTTTTGGGTTTCAATGTAAGGTGATTGATTGAAAAAAAGGTTAAAGGAAGGTGATTGATTGAAAAAAAGGTTAAAGGCTCAAAAACGTGTGCAAAGGAACAGTAATTAGGTCTTCATTTTTAAGCTAAAGGGTTAAAAACAAGGAAGGCCTTAATCATGTCTATATCCCATGTAATCAAATAAATTCAAACAGGTTCAGTGCAAGTTTTGAAGGCAACATGAATAGAGAAGCATCACACAATTCAAAGAAATAGAATGACATAAAGACGATGTTATTTAGGCTCAAAATTCCTTCACAAGTTTAACTTAAGAATTCACTTCAATTCCACACATTACCTCATCACTCAAGCGTCAAAATTTTGACTAAGTTTACAAAATCAACTATTGCAATCAATCAACAAGTTTCACTTAAGATTCACATAACCCAATTTAAGTTCATGCATATACTACAACGATCATGCAAAGATCAACAAAAATCATACAAAAACAAAAAAAATAGTCATACACAAAAACAAAAACTCTAATTCCTACCCCCACACTTAGACCAACATTGTCCTCAATATTAAAGAAACATAAATAAAGGAAAACGTTTATAAAAAGCCTCTCTATTATGGAAGTGCTGAAATCATGGTGTTGGTGGATGTGGAGGTTAAAACCCTTCATACTCTCAATAGGCCATCAAATTGTGCTTCAAACGGTGCATTTTGCGTTCGATCCTACTGAGGCGATCCTCCAAATTGGTTTGGGATTGTTGGTGGCTACTTGCTTCAACTGTGGAAACCTGACTTGGTGCGAATGATGTCATATTAGGAAAAGTGGTTGGGCTAATAGTTGTGAAAGTGGTGTGACCATGAATAAGATCCACAATTCCCATCCTGCTCAAACAATCTAAATCCAATGGTTCTATACCACAAGTCACATTCATATCAGTATTATCAAGATCTAACACTTCCAAATTAATTGCCAATTGTGTATAGGAACCAAGGATTAAAAGTTTATATTTCTTATGCAATACCGATTGAAATTGTGTTATAAACCAATAACCTACATTCATAGGAATGTGTCTATCCATGCACCACAGGATATAGAATTCTACTTTCGACAATGTTCCTGTAGCATCTTTACGACCCAAAAAATTGTATGCCAAAAGTTGATGTATGATTTTAAAAATAGGATTTCTAATAAAGGAACTCTTAGAAATACTAGTATTAGATGGATTAGTATCAACAAATCATTGACACCATAATTCCGATGCATTAAAGTCTTCATGATAGTCACATTTAGCATTGATAAATATTTCAATTTCAATTTCAGCATTCAAAACAAATCCTATATCAACATTGAAGTTAGTAATGGATAACGCAAACTCTTTCCCCATCAACCGAAATTCAACAATCCCTTTTGTGAACACATTAAACTCTTCATTACAATTAAATTGGAATATGCTATAGAATTCCCTAGTTAATTCAACATATGCAGGGCAACTAATTCTAACAAACACACTCCAACTTTCGGTGCTCTATTTGCTTCAGTTTTCGACTTCTATGCCTCTTGTTGTTTGGTGTCGTGTTGATGGTCCTGGGGTAGCAGCTGAACTTGGTGCTGTTTGCATGTGGACCACTGCAGGAGGTGTTTTCGTGGTAGAGGTGGGTTGCGTTAGAGTTGGAAGGTCAACAAAAGACCTTATTAGAGTTGCTAATCTTTGTGACTCACTTTTTCTCCTTGGCATTGTGTGAACTCTAGGAACTTTAGACGTGCAATTGCACAGAAAAGAAACGAAAACAAGAAAATCGCAAGTTAGGGTTGGTGGGTTTTCGGTGAAGAATAGGGTATGATGTCGATTAATGTGTGGAGATTATGATTTAGTGTCCAGGAGATGAGTATGGATGTGTGGTATCTGCAATGAAACACGATGTGAGAAAGCTGAATGAGAGAAGAAGAGGGAAAAGAGAGAGGGAATTAGGGGGTGGCGGGAAAAACAAAGTTTTTCATTTTTAATACAATTTTTAAATTAGAAGATAAAAAATTAAAATTACAGAATTGAAAATATTAAATTAAATTCCTAACTAAACCAAAATAAACCTAAAAATGAAAATAAAAGTAAAAGATTGTTGAAAAATAAAAAACATAAACAAACCTGAAAATTTACGGGTTCCCCCAAATGCGCTTCTTTAAAGTCTTTAGCTGGACATATGTCTGTACTTACTTGATTAGAAATAGGTTGAGGGAATTAAATCTATTTCTTCCACTCACTCAATTAAAAAATTTTCATATTATGGCTTCAGGCGGTGTCCGTTAACTTTAAATACCTTAGAGTTATCTAAACTTTGATTTAAATACCTTAGAGGTATCTAAACTTTGAATTTCTATCGCACTATGAGAAAAAACATAGTAACAATAAACGGTCCAAGCCAACGAGATCTTAATTTCCCAGGAAATAACTTAAGCTCCGAATGATAAAGAAGAACGTTTTATCCGATTGAAAATTGTTTCCTAGAAATCATTTTATCATGAAAAGCTTTAGTTTTTTTTCCTTATAGATTTTTGCATTTTCATACACCTCCTTACGAATCTTCTCTAACTCTTGCAATTGCAATTTCCTATTGTGACTGACTTTTGCCTTATCCATATTCAACTGCTTCATAGCCCAATAAGCTCTATGTTCTATTTCCATAGGTAAATAACAAGGCTTACCGAAAACTAACTTATAAGGCAACATGCCTATCTAAGTTTTGTACGCAGTTCGGTATGCCCATAAAGCATCGTCCAATCGTAAGCTCCAATCCTTTTGATTCGGATTCACCACTTTTTCCATTATGGATTTGATCTCCCTGTTGGATACTTCACCTTGTCCACTTGTCTGCGGATGATAGGTGGTAGAGACTCGATGTGTGATATCACATCTCTTAATCAAAGCTTCAAAAATCTTATTGCATAAATGGGTTCCTTGATTGTTAATGATAGCTTGAGGCATTCTGAACTTGACAAAAATGTTAGATTTAATAAAATCTATAACAATTTTAGTATCGTCAGATATAGTAGCCTTAGCTTCAACCCATTTTGAAATATAATCCACAACTAACTAAATGTAGTTCTTACTAAAGGAAGAAGGAAAAGGATCCATAAAGTCTATTCCCCAAATATAAAAAATCTCACATACTAGGATGTTAGTGAGTGACATTTGATTTCTCATTCCCAAGTTACCTGTTCTTTGACAACGATAGCAAGACTTGCAAAACATGTAAGAGTTATAAAATAATTTAGGCCAAAACAATCCACTTCCAAAATTTTTTGAGCAGTTCTTTTGGGACTAAAGTGTCCCCCACACATAGATGAATAAAAAAATGTAAAATAGAAGAAATTTCATCATCTATGACACATCTCCTAACAATCTGATCAGAATAAAATTTCCAAAGGTGAGACTCGTCAAAAATGTAATATTTAGCCTCTCACTTGATTTTATCTCTCTCAGCTCTAGATAAATCACTAGGTAAAGACTTAGTTACTAAAAAGTTTACTATGTCCGCATACCATGGAATTACCTATTGAATTGTGAAGAGATTCTCATCCAAAAATTTGTCGTGAAGAACATCAGATGTGGTACTCGGAGTGATCCTACTTAGGTGATCGGTCATCAAATTTTCAGCCCCTTTCTTGTTGAGAATTTAAAAATCGAATTCTTGAAGAAGTAGAATCCATCAAATTAATCTCTGCTTGGCTTCTTTCTTGTTCACCAAATACTTCAAAGCTGCATGGTCTAAATAGATGATCACCTTCATCCCTAATAGGTATGACTAAAACTTCTCTAATCCAAAGACAACCACTAAAAAGTCCTTCTCCGTCGTAGAATAATTTTTCTAAGTATCATTAAGTGTCATATAAGCATAATAAATAACATGAGGTACCTTTTTCACTTTTCGGCCCAACAAGACACCAATTACATAATCCAAAGCATCGCACATCAACTTGAAAGGCATGTCCCATTGTGGTGGCTGAATAATTGGCGTTGTAGTGGGTCGCTCCTTAAGTCCTTAAGTTCATCAAACGCACTTTTGCATGGCTCGTCGAAATCAAATTTCACGTCTTTTTAGAGCAATCTACACATAGGTTACACAATTTTGGAGAAGTCCTTGATAAATCGCCGATGAAATCCTACATGATCAAGAAAAGAATGAACTTCTTGCACAGTCGCGGGGTAAGATAAAGATTGAATAACATCTATCTTAGCCTTATCCACTTCAATACCTTTCGAAGAAATAGTATGGCCTTAAATAATGCCTTGATCAACTATGAAATGACACTTTTCATAATTTAAAACCAAATTAGTTTCAATGCAACGTTTTACCATTTTTTCAAGGTTGACAATGCATGTTTCAAAAGACTCCCCATAGACCGTGAAATCATCCATAAAAATTTTCATGCAATTTTTCACAAGATTGGAGAAAATACTTACCATACACCGTTGAAATGCCATGGGTGCGTTGAACAATCCAAATGGCATTTTTCGGTAAGCAAAGGTGCCGAATGGCATGTGAATATTGTCTTTTCCTAATCATTAGGTGCTACCAAAAGTTAGTGATATCCTGAATAGCCATCTAAACAAAAGTAGTGAGATTTACTTGCAAGTCTTTCAAGCATTTGATCAATAAATGGAAGCAGAAAATGATCTTTTCTAGTAACTGAATTAAGCTTCCTATAATCTATGCATACCCTCCAACCATTTCAATCACAGTCACACCAGTTTTCTTCGGAACTACCTAGGCTGGACTTACCCAATTACTATCTGAAATCGGATAAATAATACCAGCATCAAGAAGCTTCAAAATCTCTTTCTACACCACTTCCATCATGGGTGGGTTTAGACGACGTTATGGTTGCCTCACCTCTTTCGCTTCATCTTCCATCAAAATTCGGTGCATGAAAATAGTGGGGCTAATACCTTTCAAATCAGCAACAGTCCAACTGAAAGCTTCTTTATTATCCTTTAATACATTTACCAGCTGGCTTTCCTTCACATCCGAAAGTTGATTAGAAATAATAAGAGCCAATGTGTCTTTCTCACCTAAAAAGAAGTACTTCAAATGACTAGGTAGGCTCTTCAATTCCAACGTTGGTGGGTTGACTAACGAAGGCAACAACTTGTCCTACCTTTTGGATGTTTCCATGGACATGATCTACTAGAAAAAAGGTTCGGTGGTCTCTATATAAAATGACGTCTCCATTGGTTCACCAGCTAACATGATTTTCTCCCAATATGATGCGCTTTTCAATTCTTCACTGGATAATGCCAATTCCTCACCTCCTTGCAACTGTGATGCATTTTCTTCTTCAAGAATTATTCCAAGCCCATTTTTTTCTTCCAAAATTCAATTCTCCTGCACCCATGTATCAGTAAAATTCACATAAACAATAGGTTGCTAATCATCCAAAATTTTCATGGTATTATAAATATTAAACTTAATTAATTCACCATCAAATTCCATAGTTAAATATCCATCACGAACATCTATTTTAGTTCTAGCCATTTTCAAAAATGACCTTTCGAATAAAATCGGAGTGGAAGAAGATGCATCATTAATGCCCATCTACAAGATATAAAAGTCAACTGAAAAAAGCATGTTTCCTATTTAAACCAAGATATCTTCTAACACACCCTTCGGATAAGCATTTAAGCAATCCACTAATTGAATCACTACATTAGTTTCTTTAAGAGGTCCAACATTTAAATATTTATACACATTTATGGACATACCTAAATCTAACATAGCTCTTTCAATCCACAAGTCATCAATTTGGCATGGGATAGTAAACATACCTAGATCTTGACATTTCGGTGGAAGTTATTTCTTTTGCAAATTTGCTGAAACATTCTCTCCCAATTTCACTTTCTTATCAAATTTTAATTTCCTCTTTAAAGTACAAAGCTCCTTAGGGAATTTAGCATATCGCAAAATTTATTTAATTGCATTAAGGAGAGGAATGTTTACTTGAACTTTTCAGGAAGTCTCTAAAATTTCCTTCTCTTGCTCTTCCTTCTTTGCTTTTGTGAATCGACTCAGAAAAGGAGGTGGAATCACCTTGTTTTGCAACTTATTTTGCATCAATTCTAGTTGTAAAGGTGCCAATTTCATGATTTCTTCTTTTACCTCTCTTCTGGAATTTTTCAGAAGCGGTTCCCGTAATTCCTTACCACTCTGTAATGTGATAGCCTTTCCACTTTGTCTAAGATTAATCTCCGCTTGTGCTGGAAAATTTCCAGAAGTTCATTCTTCTAATCTATTTATGGCAATTGCCACTTGACTTATTTGGTTTTCGATGTTCCTTTGTTGATTTTCCATATTTCGGATGCTTGCGTCAGTATTCCGCTGAAACGTCAAAGTTTTAGTGACCAAAGATTGAACTATATCTTCCAAAGATGGCTTACCGTCAGAATTTGTTATTATATTTTGATTTTTTCGAGGCACATATGGTTGTCTATAGTGCTGGAAATTTGTACTTGTTTGTTATTCTTGAGGATTCCCATATCGTAAATTTGGGTGATCGTGCCACCCTGGATTGTAGGTGTTGAAAAATGGATTGTATTTCTTTTGACTCGGCCCAGTAAATCCTCCAATAACATTCACCTATTCTGCGTTTTCCTCCTGCAAAATCGGACATAAATCAGTAGAATCTCCTAACATTGAACATATGCCAGATACCTACATCAAAAAAGTAAGGTCATCCAATCTTTTCTCCAATATAGTCACATTCACTTCATTCACGCCTTCCGATCCATGCCTAGTACGTATTCTGAATTGTTGAGTGTTGGAGGCCATGTTTGCGATCAATTCCCTTGCGGCCACCAGCGTTTTATCAACTAAACCACTACGGCTTGCAACGTCAATTATACTCCTATCAGAAAGCAAAAGTCCTTCACAGAAATATTGAATCAATAGCCGGTCGATTATTTAGTGGTGTGGACAACTAGCGCAGAGTTTCTTAAATCTTTCCCAATACTCGTAGAGTACTTCTCCCGTGTGTTGGTTTTAAGTCACCGAAGTTATCAAGATAAAATAGGTCCTCGATATAAAATTTCAGTCATTAATAAACATTCATTAGGGGGATGTTTTCTCTTAAGTGTAAACGACTAGAAACATGTATCCTAGCATTCTTATTTGGCAACAACCTAGATACGATCGTAGGTTCAATTGAATAATAGCTTTAAGAACCAAGAAACCAATGAGCAAGATAATACATGTACGACATGCAATTAATCAAGTGAATATCTTCTTAGAAGTTCTGACTCTAACGTAAAGAAGGGAATCCTAATTGCTATTTATGATTAACGAAACTGAACATTATATTTCATTAATCTAGCTATTGCACGAATTAATCCCTAGTTGTGCATCTAGAAATGAACCAATTCAATTAGAAAAAGTAATTCAAAAGGTATTCAATGTTCATCAACAACATAAACTTTATTGAAACATCTCATACATAATAGCGGATAACATGGCTTCCCTCAACCAAGAAAAGAAGTTTAGCTATTCATAACGAAAGTAGAAATCAAAGAAATAATAACATAATGAGTCTCCATC
>JANITW010000009.1:6320990-6333039 GCA_027564335.1 Erythroxylum williamsii
ACCTTGAGGTCAGGGGATCGATTCCCAGGGAAGACCAAAGAGGACAATACCAATTGTGGAGGGTCTGGGACCCAACAATTACTCTATCCTTTATATCTTCCTAGAGTCCGTAATTAGAGAGAGCACTTACTAGACTTTCAAAACCTCTCAATTTGATGCTTCGTTTCTAATCAGTTTTAAGATCACTTACATTGGTTTAGGGCTTTAGTATATATTTCAGATGGCATAGGCTAGAATGCAAGTATAGAGGAATTAGGTTTCTCCAATTATCAAACCAAATGTTGGTGATTTTCCTATTTTTAATAAATCAGTTAAATGCATAAGCTACTCTCAGATTTAGTAGGTTGATCCAAGTCCATGATAAGTTTTTATTGTGTTTCACTTCCTAGAAGCTTTGACCTTTTAGGTGTTCAATCAGTACTATACATATTATTTTTTGGGTAAAATTCTAGATGACACATAGATTGCGATAAACCCTCATCTATCTTACTTCTTAGAGCAACATTTTTCTTTCTAGGATATCTTTTCACTTGAGTTTTTATGTGGATCACATATCCATAGAAAGTTCCTCAAGATATTCTTTATGTCGTTGTCCATCTTCTTAAGTAGAATTAAGTATAAGATCTAGTAATTGTACATATTATATAGTATTGCTTTCACCAATTAGATCCTACAAACATAACTTAGCTCCCTATGATACAAAGTTCTTAACTTCCTTTCATTTTATTTAAATAAGGATGTGCAATCTTTGAAGTATGCATTGGAAGTTGTAATAGGTACTCCTAAATATGTGAAGGGGGTTAAGCTACTTTCATTTTGGAGACGGATTCTAATTTATTTAACAATGGTTTAGCATCCTTGAATAGCATAATGATGTTTTTATCTACATTGAATTCCACTCTAAAAATCTTGTTTAATTGATTAATGAAAATTCCCAAGTTGTAAATAGAGGGAGAATTTGCCTTACAAAATAGTAATAAAATATTAGCAAATGTTATATTAAATAGCTTCAACTTTTTTTTAAAAGTAATAAAATATATTGAAGAGAAAAATGTTCAACCTTGGTCGGTTACAATCCAATGTTTAACAAAAAGAACATCAAAGAACATATTCCTAACTACTTTGTAATACATACAAATGTTTAGCTAATCAGTTTTGTCATTTATAACACTCTCATTCTAGGTGCCACGTTGCTTTGATGTTAAGTGATAGTCTGTCTACAACTTCTCTAGTTTTCATCGATAGTATGCTTTGTAAAACTATTTTTTAGTAAACTTATTCCATTTCTCTTGCTGTTTTCTTATAAAGCCTTTTATTTCTCTCCTTTTATATGAAATACACCACTGTTGTAATGTAAAATTTTAAATCTTTATAGTTTACTCTTTAGGCCATTTTTATCTTAGTAACTCTATCTATCATCTTTTACCAAGTCTGAGCTGAGATTTGGAACCCCCAAAACTTCTTGTATCCTTTTCCAAATTAGGTTTGTACCCCTGCGGTTTAACATAAGATGGTACACTAATTCCTGCTGATTTTTGCAATAAGTTGCAACTTGGATTCTTAATATTAAGCTTCAATATGTCCTTTTTATCCAATCTCCCTATTACTCCTAGATAGCAGGGTGGATGTTTACTTCCTAGGCTATATTTCCCCACTTTACTCTCTTATTGGATCTTCTTGAAAGTGTTTCTTATAGGATTTTGTGTTCAAACCTTGTTGCTACTCATTGCCCATACCATCTCATCATTTGTTGCTGATTAGGATATTGAGATATTGCCTATTAGGTTTTCTGTACCTCTATTATTGTGAAATGATCACTTCCATTGGTAGTTGTTGATGAACCTATTGACTTTTGTGGTTGGGCTAATCATTGGCTTGAGATGTTGCAATTTTTGAACTCTATGTAAAGATCCCTTTTTATATTAGATATCAAACTAGAAAAAAGTGTTCTACCCATTCCTTATTCTACTCACAACCAGTTCTTGCATCTACCGTCTAGTCTCTAGGATCTACCTTAAATGCTATGTCTTTTTCTATTTCAATCTCACATTCGATATGATATTGCCTCTTATGAATACATTATGCACCTATTTCACCCACAACTCTTCCTTGTTACTACATATCCACCACAACTTCTTTGCTAAATTGATGTTGTCTTATAGTCTAGCTAAGCATATCCTTAACCACCTTACTTCATAGGTTGATGTAACACTTCCTAACTTACCTTTGCTTTCTTACTACTTCAGTTGGGTCCACCCCCTATGAATTCCTTCAACTTTTTGTCAATTTCCTTTAAAATGCTTTTTATAAGTGAAATATGGTTAATCTAATATCTTGCTATATGGTTCAGTATCATTTGAGCAATTTGTTGTCTCTCTCCATGGCTTAAGGAGAGGCTTGTAAACATCTACTTTAATATAGACACACGCATACCTAATCCTTACCATTTATGACTACTTTTAACTAAGGAAATGACTTTTCCAATTGAGTTGGCAAGATAACTCAACCCTATGGAACAACAAGACTTCAGTGGAATGTTGTGAAAGTTGGCCCACATTAAAAACTGTTATATCTTTTTAATCTCTAATTCCATTACATGTTTCTATACCTGAAGTAAGAGAGGCTTGTTTGAGTAGTGCCAAAGTCCAAGCTACAATATTATGTTAGCATGTTGAACTGAGGTAAAGGTGAAAATGAAGAAATCATTTTGACTTATCAACACCTTATCTAGATTATGATCCACCCTTTTAATTTCAAACCATTTCTTATCCAGTGGAAAAGGAGGACTTGTGTCAATAAAGTATCCTACCAAGGAGCATCTCCACCTATTGGCATCTTGTTTCAATACCTCCAAGGGGGAACTACCACATTTCCTTCATCACCAGTTGGAAAGTATGTTAACTTAAAGTTTGTAGTAGCTTCCTCATGAAACTAGTTTGCTATTAGAGAGATGATCCCTTTTAGTTGCATTCCTTAGCTTCTTCATAGAGGATAAAGTAGGTGTAGGTGCTCAAGGGTAGGAAGATCCTTTTGCTTCATCATAGGTTTCAAAGGGGGAATAGGTTAAGACAATAGCTTAAAATGGAAAAACAAAAGCTTAACCACTTCAAAGTTTGAAAATCGTTCTAAAATGGTAAGAAAGGGATGCAAGAAATGTAGCACCCCACTCCCGCAAAACCCAAACCTGATATCGATGGTGATATCCGAGCCCGTGCCTCATGAGGGTGGCATGCTAGAGCGGTCAAATCAATTTAAAATACATAGTAAGACCTTTTTATTAATCCTTTTTTTAAACAGTCGATTGAGCAGAATTTAGTAAACAATTTGTGCCTACTTTAATTCACACTCAATATCAGTATAACAGTTACAGTCAAAAAGGGCACTCAATAGCATTTAACCAATTCACATACAGATATCCATAATCAAATTGGGTCCAATGTTGATCCTAAACACTTGCAGTGATCACAATTCAGTTACACGGTAACCAAATGGGGCCCATTAAATAAACCAAATCACTTATCTGCCAAAATTGCAGAAAATAAAAATATAGAAAAGACAATACTGTTCTAATGCAGACGCGAACTGATCCCGACAACACACTCTGATCCTCTTGCAGTAATCATACTCCCGTTCGTCTGACGGGGTACTCTTCGATTCTTGAAGTCATTTTTCCGATCCGGACCCAATTCTCTAAAAATTTCAGAAAAATTTCGATAAATCTGCAAAATTAGGAAATACTTAATCCTATACTCCAATTCCTTTTCTCAAATCCCTATATTCAATTTTCATTCAATTTCATTTCTCCAATCTCTAAAAATCTGATTTTCACTCCAATGCCAAATTCATAACGTACATTATACGATTATCACCCAATTTCTCAATTTACACAATTCTATCAGGAAGATGTCATACATGCATGTACATATGCACAAAATCATTTATCAATAAAAATATAAAAGATATAAATACATGAGCATTTCAAATATGCATGCGCCCAGTCTTAATTCATCCGAATTACCAATATGCCCTTCATATTGATAACGGGATGTTACAAGAAAGGTAAAGTAGGATCATAATAACTAAAACGCCGTCAATTCAGCTTAGGTGGTTTGAGGAATGAACTTGAAGCTAAAGTGTATTTAGCTAGGGAAGTAAAGGGAGATCCACTAACAAACTTATTGATTTCATCAATGCGATTCCTTAAAATCACTTTCCCTTCATCCTCTACAAAGTTGAACATATTATTAAATTCTCTTATAATTATTAGAGGTTTATTCATATTCCCACAATGTTTTTTAAGTTTGTTTCATAATGAAATTATCTAAAAGTTATAAATAAAAGCATAAACAAATGAAACACAGATATTGACAATCAAATGTTATATTCTAATGAGTAGATGAATAAGTTGTTCCTCTATAATTATAGGTGTAGCATCCACATCACTTGAATCATAAGCCACTAATAACCTTCCATTTTGAAGAAAATGATTATTTGTGATGATAGACCAATGTCTCCTTAAGGAAACTTAAGTTTTTACATTTACTAACCTTGATTTTTGTTTGAAAAAATCTCTATAAGAAAAGGTTTAGTATTCTTAATATAATCAAACACCATTTGTTATTTAATAAGCATGTAAAATCTTTTCTTATTCTAAACTAAAATAGTTATTTAAGGATAGATTGGGTATTTTTTTTCTTCCTTTTAGAGTTTCTTTTTGTGACTCTTTGAAAGCTATTCTTTGAACAAGTGTCATTAGAGGACTTATAAAATTTCCTAGAGTTCTCATTAATGAGCCTATTAGTTCTTAAGTAGTTGAGATAGATCCATACCTTTGTAATGAAATCTTATCAAAACTCCATATTTCTCTTATAAATGTCTGAAGTTCATAAGCTTCTTCATCTTCAATTGTGATATCCTCACTATTATTATGTGAGAAAGAAGAGTTATGGAATTTTGCCTGCTTAGTGGAATCCACTTCTTGAATTTAAAGTTAATCCTTTATATTGCTATTATTTCCACATTTGTTTATAGGAAGATCCTCTTTAAAAGTTCTTTGTCCTTTTAAAAAGAATCAATAGTCATGGCATTATTGATAACCTTTATGTTGGCATCTGGATGTAAAAGTTTCAAATATTCATAACTTTGAAATCACTTGTTTGTTTATTTTTTTACTTTCTTTTCATAAGTTATGTCAAGCCTCTAAGTATAGGTGACAATGACATTCTCTTCAAAGAGATTATTTGCTTCATCAAGTCTTAATAATGGGATTTTTTGAAATTTCATTGTTAATTTTAATTAGCAAACAAACTTAAGAACATTTAAATATTTTTATGATTTTTATTGCTTCATCTAGATATAATGTCTTATAAATCTAGCCAAATGGCTCAATCCTTTAATTGTCCAATATTTAAGGGGAATATTGTCAATATTCAACAAAAAGGGGCTATTTCTATTTTAGATCATGGAAGCCTCCAAGTTTGTAAAAGAATCTAAAATTCTTCTAATGGAGATTTTCTAAGCAATTATTGTTGAAAAATAAGCACCTACATAAACTTACACCTTATGAAGATACTAAAAAGGTTATTTTTAGCATTAACCCCACCAAAGCCTCTTTTCCAGATGAGTTTAATGGTTTTTCCTTCTTTAGTGCTTAGAATCTCATCAAAATTGATTTACGTAATATTTTTAAGGAATTATTTCAAGCTTTAGAATTTTTTTTGGAAAATGGAATGAAAGAAAGCCATAAATGACCGAAACAAGTTGACGTTGCAAGTGTTCTCAATATGAGATTTTAGAATGAAAAGTACCATATCAAGCTACTTAAAACCCTAAAATGTTACGAAAACAATTTTAACTAATGCTCCATATATCAATTCAATTTAAATATAAAAACAGCTTATCACAAAATGTGTTTATGTGAAGTCAAATGGAATTTACTATGCCCTTGATGAATTGCTCACAACTTCTCTTCGGGTATAATTGTTTATAAATGTGATTATATTGATAATTGTGTTTTTATGTGTTGAAAATTAATTTGGAGAGTATATTTACTGATTTAGAATTTTTGGTGAATTTTAGGATAATTTCTGAAAATTTACGCAATTTTTGGACTAGGAAAAATGCCAAGTGGCAAGACAAATGATAAATGGTAGTATAATTTACTGTCACTTGACAATGGAAATTTTGATAAATGACTTTGGGATTTATTAATGAGTGCCATTGAAAAATTGGAGACAATTAGACTAGGGATTGGAATTGATTGGACTAGTTAAATAAGAGAACATAATTTGAATTCATAGAAATTGGACATGTGGCAAGAGACAAAATTTTGCCGCGGCTAGCTCCTTAGCTCACCGTGGCCAACTTACAAGAGTTCACAAAGAATTTTCCTCTCAGGAAAAGTTCATCGTGGCCAACTCCTGGCTTCGCCACGGCTAACTTTCCTACACAACTTGAATATGCTTGGGTGTTTTAGCCATAACTTGTTGTGTAGATGTCCAAATGGAATTATTTTTAATTTGGAGTCAACTAGAGACATAGAACAATTTTCTAGAAGAAAGTATTGCTAAATTACTACATTTTCATTCTTTAAATGATCGAGAACAGTAGACCCAAAAGTCAGTTTTTAGAAAAATCTGAAATGATTAATTGGGTTATGAAATTAGATTCAAAGTGTTTATTTGAGGCATAAACCCTACATACAAATGCTACTTAAGTGAGTTTTGATATTGGATTGATTTTGTGACGAGAATAATGGAAAAATACCTAAGGTTGTCATGAACATGCATTGTACATATTTCATATACATACACGTGGATTAACAAACACTTATAATTGTGCAAAAGTGTGATATGTGTATATTGCTTGATATAGAGGAGCAATTGGAATGTCAACATCTAGACATTGCTGGAATTTCTATGCATTAGCTTCGAGAGCAACCTGTGAGTAACCTAGATGGTTTCACCCAATAATTTTTTCGTGATATATTATATTTTGAATTAGCTTGTGAATGTGATTTGATTGTGTTGATTCTTAAAAATAATGGTTCGAGGCTTCTGATGCTTAAATGTGATATTGAAGTGCTACTTGTATATGAATGTAAAGAAATAAGTGATTTATCAATTGATTGTTGGATGCCAGACTAAGGTCTAAAGATAAATGTATTCTCAATGTGAATTTGAAAGAATCTGATCGATTGAAAATATGTTAATGTAAAGCATTTCATTATATGAATGCATGAAAGATAAAGGTAATTGTGACGGAGTCGCCAACATGAAGAGCTTAAAGCTCAGACTATGACAAGAGCCTCTAGTTCAGTTGTGAATGTACTTGATATCCACTAAAGGATATGGGACATCATTTGATACAGCTCGGTATTAAGGGATATAGGCTAGTAAAAAGACACTTGGTCATAACAATAATAATAAAGGAAAGTGAGTGTCATGAATGTTGCATATACATTTTAATACGTATGTTTGGCTAATTAAATTGTATTGTTTCCTTGTGTCAAATGAGAACATGAAATGTGATACTTTATGCATATGAAAAGATGTGAATTATATGTTACATGTATTGATGTGATGTATGAATTGAGTGAACCATCAATGATGGTTACCTCATTGAGTTTGTAAAACTCACCAAAATTGCAAGTTGATTTTTCAAGACCGAGAGAGGATATTAGCTACTGAGAGATGCTAGAAGAAGTATATTCTTGTACTTTTGGGAGAAGATATGGATCAAAGTTCGATCAGCTGGGACTAAAGGATTAGTTAGACATTTTGTGTATTTCCTCTTACTTATAGCATATTTTTTATTAGGATATGATGATGTACATGTATGGATATTCGATAGATATAATGAATTTTACTTTCGGATTTATAAAATGAAATGAGGAAATTTAGTTTTAAAATATTGTGACTTTCTTGATGATATCTTGTAAGAGAATGAAGAATGTTGATGCCATATTAAGTGAATGTTATGATGGAATGTAATGGGCCATTATCATTGGTTATGTATTGGAATGTCCTTAAGGTATTCCAATGCGTAACTATGGTAGTGGTGCATTACATTTTGGTATCAGAGCATGGTTTGGCATCGATAGGGATATATAGAAATGTCAAGCACGAAATATCTTAAGAAATGTGAAAAATGATTAAAGTTATGATTTATTATAGGTCATCCTCCATAACTGATCAAGTGGGGAAATCAGCTGACCTAGGATCTATAGGAGCTAGTAGAGCGTCTTCGGTACCTTGACCTGAGGAAATGCATCCTAGAGTTCTCGAGAGAAGGGAGATGAGGTATGATAGGTTGTAGAAGTAGGGGGTTGTGGACTTTTAAGAAAATACAAACCCTACAGAGGCCAAGGGATGGATAGAAAAGACGAAGAGAGTTTTCGATTAGATAGACTGTGAGCTGAATGATAAGTTTGACTATGCATTGTCCTTATTGCAAGGCCCAGTTTACCAGTGGTGGAAGACTATCCCAGGTAGTACTACCATACAACCTGAAGTGGGAAGACTTCCTAAGGGTCTTTAAGGAGAACTACATGCCTAAGATCTACTTAGAAAGGAAGATGAAAGAATTCCTAGATCTAAAGCAGGGTAGGACGTTAGTGGCAGAATATGAGATCAGGTTCAATAAGTTGAAGGGATATGCCACTACTTTGATTCCTACTGAAGAAGACAATTGTAGGAGATTTGAGGATGGGCTAAATATGGAAATCAGAACAAGGTTAGCAATTTCAAACTTGAGTAGTTTCACTAAGTTAAGAGTTGCTTCGATCAGAATTGAGTAACTACTGAGAGAGGGACAAGTAGAGTCTGGGCAAGGATTTAGAATGAAGTGGTCTAGCAAGATTCATAGTGGTTCTAGCAAATGATTTAGTAAGCATCAGAATCGAGCCTTTAGACCACTGGCTAGATCAAGATAGATGGGATTCAAACAAAGGTTTGGTTTTGTACAGTCTGGTAGTAGAAGAGGTAGAGTGCGGAGTCAGTTATCCTCATGTGAGCACTGTGAGAAGAAGCACGGTGGTGAGTGCTAGACCTTATCAGGAGCTTGTTTTCAATGTGGCTCTCTAGAGCATAGAATCAGAGATTTTCCTGTTATTGCTAGAGCCCAGTTCGGTATGAATGGGAGATCTGTGACTGAAGTTATGGTCCTGATGTCGTTGCAGGTGCGCTCCTTATTTATGATCAAGAAGCATTTGCATTGCTAGATCTAAGATCTATGCATTCCTTTATCACACCACATCTGACATCTAGGTTGCATTGTGATAGGGAGTTATTATAGTATGGATTAGAGATGAGTACACCAATAGGTAGTACAACAGTTATAGGAGAGGTCTTTAAGAGATGCTTGATTCAAATTGATCAAGCAGAATTAGAGGCAGATTTGATTATACTGTAGTTGAGAGAGATAGATATTATCCTAGGAATAGATTGGCTCACTGCTCATAGAGCTATCATGAACTACTCTACCGAGAAGCTTGTACTAAAATCTCCTAGTCAACAAATAGCAGTTTTTAGAGAATTAGTCAAGCAATGCCAGTCAGGTTGATATCATTTATGAGTGTATTGAGCATGATCAAAGGTGGATGTGAGGCCTATCTGGCCCACGTCATCGATACTAGAGCTGAGCTGAATATGCAAGACATTCCCATGGTTAGGTAGTTACTAGATGTGTTTCTCGTGAAGCTATCTAGTTTACATCCAGATCAGGAGATGGAGTTTACAATTAATTTAGATCTAGGCGCAGCTCCTATATCCATTCCTCCATATAGGATGGCACCTAAGGAATTAAAGGAGTTGAAGGTTGAGCTAGAGGAGTTGTTGACAAAGGGTTTCATTACACCTAGTGTTTCACCTTAGGGAGCTCCATTTTGTTTGTAAAGAAGAAAGATGGGACTTTGAGGATATGCATTGATTATAGGCAACTGAATCGGGTGACATTGAAGAACAAGTACCCATTGCCTAGAATTGATGATTTTCTTGATCAATTATAGGGAACTCAGGTATTCACAAAGCTAGATTTGAGATTGGGGTACTATCAGTTGAAGATAGCAGAGGCTGATGTACCTAAAAGGGCATTCAAGGGCATTACAAGTTTTTAATAATGCCATTTAGGTTAACTAATGCCTTGAAAACTTTATGGTCTTATTGAATAAGGTGTTTCATCCTTACCTAGATTGCTTTGTGATATTTTAGTGTATTCAAAGAATAGAGAAGAAAATGCTAGACATTTGAGGGTAGTACTGTAGTTTATAAGGAAGAAAAAATTGTATGCCAAATTCAGTAAGTGTGAATCTTGGCTAGATCAAGTAGTATTTCTGGGACATATTGTGACTGGACAAGACATACAAGTAGATCCAAAGAAGATAGAGGAAGTAATGAATTGGGAAGACTGTTGATGATATGTTTAGACTGTTGATGATATGTTTAGAGCTTGTGTATGCCAAAGGTTTTATCCTCAAATAGATTGACAGAGTGAGAGGACAATTAAGACTGTTGATGATATGTTTAGAGCTTGTGTATTGGAGTTTCAAGGAACTTAGGATAGCACTGATAGAATTTGCTTATAATTACAACTGTCATAGTAGTATTGGAATGACACCATATGAGGCATTGTATAACAGACAATGTCAGTCATCACTATATTAGGATGAAGAGGGCTTGAGAATGGTTGAAGGCTCGGAATTGATACAAGACACGGTGGATAAGGTTAAATTGATCCGAGGTGAAATTGATCCGAAGCCAAATTAAAGCGGTTCAAGATAAACAGAAGAGTTATATGGATCAACATTGATGGCATAGAAAGTATAGTGTAGGAGACATAGTGTTTCTCACAGTGTCACCTTGGAGAGGAGTATTGAGATTCGATAAAAAGGGCAAGTTGAGCCCTAGGTACATTGGTCCTTATAAGATCATTGAGAGGATAAGACCTTTGGCTTATAAGTTAGCTTTACCAAATGAAATGTCTCAATTGCATAATGTGTTTCATGTGAGTATGCTTCGAAGATACCAGTCGGATCCGACACATGTGATACCAGTTCAAGAGATTGAGATTGCTAGTAACTTAAGCTATGTTGAGGAATCGATCAAGATAGTGGGATCTCAAATCAAGTAGTTGAGGGATCGAGTTATTCTGTTGGTAAAAGTTCTTTGGAGGAATCACTCAACTAAGGAAGCAACTTGGGAAACGGAGGAATATATGAGGAAACAATATCCCCAATTGTTCGAATAATTAAGTAAGAATTTCAAGGACAATTTTTTTTAAGGAGGGGAGAATTGTAACATACCATTACCTACGTTGAGGCTAGAATAGTATATATATGAGAGATTATTGAAAGATTAAAAAATGCATTTCATGCTCATGCATTATATGATATACATATACATATGAATATTGAATTTTTGCATATGAAAATAATTGTACATGCATTCATTTACAATTTTTTAGTAGAATTGTTTATAAATGTGATTATATTGATAATTGTGATTTTTATGTGTTGAATTGGAGAGTATATTTAGTGATTTAAAATTTTTGGTGAATTTTAGGGTAATTTATGAAAATTTGGGTAATTTTTGAACTAGGAAAAATGCCAAGTGGCAAGACAAACGATAAATGGCAGTAGAATTTATTGTTAATTAACAATGGAAATTTTGATAAATGACTTTGGGATTTATTGACGAGTGTCATTGATAATTGGGAGACCATTGGAGTAGGAATTGGAATTGATTAGACTAGTTAATTACGAGAGCATAGTTTGAATTCGTAGAAATCGGACATGTGGCAAGTGACAAGTGTCACTTGCCAAGCCATGTCTTAGAGCCCTAAAATTCTTTTAATTTGAAAGACCATCTTGATTTTGGTTAATGATCAATGATGATTGGATAAATGTATATGCTCTATTTTCGGTTAATGATCAGATATATATCTTAAATTGTTTGTGAATGATATTGGGTTTAAATGGAGTTGAGAATGAAGAGTAAATGAAGTAGAAAGGGTGATCTTTGTACAAGATGTGTTAGGTGTAAGATGTTGGATG
>JANITW010000009.1:6356050-6367034 GCA_027564335.1 Erythroxylum williamsii
TGTGAATTAACTTCTGATTTTATTGTAGAAAATTTCAAAAAGCTTAAAGATCTATTCAACCCCCCTTCTAGATCGCTAACACCATGGATTAATTTGGCTTAGATCAAGCTAGTGTCTCCCAAGTTATCCATTCTTCTATAGAAGGTTATTACCCTATAACAAAAATAAAAGCTCATACGTTGGTTCTTAGTAACCTATGTTTTATGTTTTGGATGTCTTTTTAGAATCCATTAATCATCTATATTTCAACTGCTCATTCTCAAGGTTTTTATTGTAGGTTATTCTTAATAGGTTTAGGGTTACTTGCCATTTTATAATTTTAATGCCACATGACTGATGTTAAATTCCTTTAAATGGATATGGGTGTATATTTTATAACTTATGGAGGGAATTAAATCAAATAACTTCAAGGATATAAGTTATGAAATTTAGGAAAACTTATTCGAAATCCTAACACAATTAAAGAAATGGCTATGGTGAGAGAAAATAGACTATGGCTACATCTTATGATCATTGGTTCTAATGCAAGTGTACTGGGGATAAAGGCTAGAGGATTATATGATTAAAACATACTAAGGCTTTTATACTCAAATTTTAGAGCCATTAATTACTTCTTTTCTCTTTCTTTTATATAACATCAGTCATTTTCTTCTTGTAAATTGAACATTGTATCCCCTTAGGATTGTACCTTATCGTAGTACCATTATTTTAAATTCCAAAAAAGGACGACATTTATACATAAAATTAATAAGGAGGGTAACTTCACATTTAGTAGCTCCTTGCTTTAGGATATCATTCTATCTACTATGGTTTTTCCGTTAGATGAATAAGTGGGAAAAAGTGTAGCTTTATGGATGGTAAAGGATCTTCTCATACTTGATTTAAGGATTTTTTAGGAGGGGCATCATAAAGGGAGCTAGATGAAGGGGCTTCTATGTTTTCTTTTGGAACAACTTGAGGTCTTACAAAGGCCTAAGGTTCTACAAGGGTTAGGGAGTTTAGTTTAGGTAAAGGTTTAAAGATTTTTAAAGCACAAACACACTCAAGGATTGATAGGTACAGATTATAGTATGTTTTCTAGGTGTTTAAGTGTGTTTTTTAGATTTTTCTTCGACGAAAATTATGTGTTTAGGAGATAGAATAATATTTTGTTACTTTTCTTAAGTGTTTCAATTATTGGAGTTGTTTAGAGAAAGAATTTAACCTTAAAATTGTGTTTGATGCGTTTGTGAGTGTATGGAAATAGGAAATTAAAGAAAAGAAAAGAATTGGAAGCATGAAATAATGTAGGTCACTGATCAAATTTAAGCTTTTCTAACTCGCGAGTTGTTTTGTACTTATAACATTTTTGGAACCAAATGAAGTAGAGAAACCCTAGAAAGAACCCTAGAAGCCTTAATAAGTATGTAAGCAAGTAAAAAGGCAGCAACCATCAAATCTAAAGAAGATCAAGAATGAGACATTAAGCGAGCATTAGAGAATTCTAAATTTCTACATTAAGAATCCAACTAGTTTTTCTTTCTTTTCCCTTTATTTATTTGATTGTCTTGGATGTTCATTTTCTTTGTTATGATGTTTAACATGATTATGGGTTTCTAAATCTATATTAGGTCTTGAATTATTTCGTTGAACATTATTTATGTTGAATTCATTACATCGATGAATGTTTATGATAAGTGTTATCCTTATACTTGATAATAAATTGAGAGAATGAATCAAGTTACATATGTTAAGGTGCACAATAAGAGTTAGTAGTTTCAAAGACCTACAATTATCAGATTAGTTAGCAATTAAAGAGAGAACTTAATTGTGAAATTAATTATTTTTAGCATTGATTCAAATCTAATTGAATAGTTAGGAGTAGTTTTGTGAATTAAGAGATTGTAATTCTAAGAGTGTCAAATTCAAATAGGATCACTTGATTAGATCTCAAGAGAGGTTAATCAAACTCTTGGATATCTAGGACCAAGAATAAATTGGATCAATAAGATAAAGGGAAAACAAAACAAACATATATTAATTCCTAAGTCTAAAACTTTTATCAAACTTATTTTATTGGTAGCTCAATTCTTTACTTATTTTGTTTTATTAGTTGTTTTAATTTCAAACATTTATTTTAATTCAAATCAATATTTAATACCTTAGAAAAACTTTTATTTAAGTTGTTAGGTGTCTATTAGTCCTCGTGGGAATGATACCTTCGATACTATAAGTTGTGATTCGTATATTTACAGTATTGAAAGTTTATATTATAAACTTATCAATAAGTTTTTGAAGCCATTATCAAGGACGAATTTCACATCTCATACAATTTGAATTCCTTTGATTTAAAGACTGTAATACTTTTCTATACTCGTATAGATGCCTGAACATTAAAAAAGAAAAAAATAAAAAATAAAGTTTGCAAACAAAGTAGAAGACACATCAACTCTGGACATCACAAAGTAAGAAAGAGAGATTTAAAGAGCTAAATAGTAAGCAATAGAGAGAATGATGGCATAGGAAGGAAAACAAGGAGATTAACAAAAGGCTCTAATAAATTTTATAAGGCCAAGGATCAGTCATTCATCAAGGAATTACACAACCACTAATGCAACCAGCTACATTTGAGATCAAACTAACATGATTAAACATGCTATAAGCCAACATAAATTAGGATCCCATGGCTCCTTTGGCCTATTTCTTAGAGATTTGTGATACATTTTAGTATAAGGGTTTTAAGAAGATGTAGTCAAGATGAGGCTCTTCCCTTTTACAATTAATGATAGAGCCAAAGCGTGGCTTAATTCACTCAACCCAACAAATGTCATAACAAGGGAGCAACTGGTGCAAACCTTTTTGGCAAATTACTTCCCTTTGATAAAGAAAACAAGGCTCATAAAGGAAATTAAAAATTTATAGAAAAAAAAAAAGGATTCATTATATGAAGTGCAGGAATGATTTAAGGAGTTGCAAAGGAGCTATCTACATCACAACTTGTCAAAGCAGTTCCTTTTGAAAATGTGTTACAATGGAGTTAATCCACTGACATGAGGTGCCATTGATGTAGCAACTAGTATCTCATTAATGAGGAAAATAGTTGAAGTGGGACACAATCAATTAAAGAATGGTAAATGATATTTGTGTTTGGACATCAAATCGAAGTAGACAGTAGCCTATCTTCTCGGATCCAAAATGAATGATTGCTATAGATTCCATGACAACATTGCAAGCTAAGCTTACTAACCTAACCAAACAATTGGATAGCCTGAAAGCCACCTCTTCCTCTTCACTCAAAACAATTCAATATAGATACAAGCTATGTGGATAAAAGAGCCATATCATAACTTATTGCTTCTTGGTGGAACGTGCAACAACTCAGCTTTATGAGAGCACAGGTAATAATCCTTACTTGAACAAGTAAAATCCAGGATGGTAGAACAACTCAAATTTATATTGGTCTAACAATACAGGAAATAAGTGAGAACTCAAGGCCCACTGGGATTTTAGCAAGATAAGTTTGGTTCATTGGAATTGTAAATAGACAAGTTATTGTTTTGCTGAATTATAAGTTCATAAGCCAAGATGAGACCAAGAAAAGATTGAAAGCAAAATTTGATCAAATAACAAAGAATGATACCTCTTCCATTTAAGTAGGCTAGTTAGCCAATTCATCATCTACATAAAATTTTGGGAGCCTTCTAAGCAATACAGAAGAAAATCCATGGAGCAACTTAATGCTATCACATTTAGGAGTGGTAAGAGCTAGAAGAGCCAGTAGAAAAGCAAGCTAAACCTTACCTTATAGAAGACCAAGGGAAGAAGAAAAGGGAAAAGTTAAGAATGAGTATCCTTCCTATGTTCCTCCTCCTCCATATCCATAAAAAAGTCCATTCCCACAAAGTCTTCATAAGAATAAACTAGATGCAAAATTTTCAAAGTTCATAGAACAACTGAAGACATTGCAAATTAACTTGTCTTTTGTGGAGGCTTTATAACACATGTCCATGTATGAAAAAAATTCTCGAAGACATCTTATAAAGTAAGTAGACTTAGGATGACAATCAATTGGTATCTAAGATAAAAAGTTGTAGCTCCATAATTACCATCCATATGCCTTTAAAATTGAAAGATCCAGAGAGTTTTACTATACCTTATGTAGTTAATAATTTAGAATTTTCTAAATGGTTATTTGACTTAGGTGCAAGTATTAGTCTTATTCCTTTTTCATTTTTCAGGAAATTGGAGTAGGAGGTCTGAAGCCAACTTTGATGCTTATTTAGTTGGGGGGATCAATTAATAAAGAAATCGTTTGATGTGGTGGGCGATATGCTTGCAAAAGTGGACAAGTTTATAATTCCTATGGATTTTTTCCTGCAAGACTTTGAAAAGGATCGAAACTACCCGTTAATTTTTGGAAGAAACTTTTGAACACTAGAAGAGCCTTTAGTAGATGTCTATAGAGGCAACCTTATCTTTCAAATTGATGATGAACAAGTAGAATTCAATATGAATCAGTTACTAAAGAATCCGACGGAGGGCAACTCGTTCATGATAACTGAGATAGTTGAGTTTTTAAAGGAGAAAGAAGTGGAGCCAAATTTGGAAACTATTAACAAAGTATCGAGAGCCACTTTAAGTAAAAAATAATATTTGCCTCCTAAAATACAAACTGTTATATTCAATTGGAGATACAGGGAGTTTCATTATTCTTTGTGTTATTGATAGTTTGTTACTAAAAAGGGCATTAATGAACTTACTTGGTTTTCTTTGTAAAACCCCAAACTTTTCCTCTCATTGATTTTAATTTTTTTTAGTGAGTAATTTTTTCAAACGAATAGTGAATTATGGTTAATAGTAATTTTTTGGGGGACCCAATCCTTAAATATTGAAAAATAACCATAATAAGTTTTAGAGTTTAATGAGATTGAAATAGATTAAAAATAACTCCAATTAAATCAATTTCGGGAGTTTTGAAAGTTTAGGACTAGAATTCTCTTTTTAGAAAATAATGGATATTGAAGATTTTAAATCCATTTGAAGTTTTTTTTAAAACATCCGATAAATGAGTATTGACTCTAATTAGAGTATTTCTTGTTCAATTTGATAATAAGATGGTTACGAAATATTTTCAATTTTTAATTAAATTAGTTGGTGAATTAAATTCATTAAACAGGCAATTTGTTCTTTTTGTATACAATGGTATGAGTGTATTAATCCAATCAGAGACTTTCTTAAAGGTTAAACATCATTAATTAAATGGATGGTGAGTCATTACAAAAGTGACATGGGTGAACCATTAAAAATTATACAAAGCAAAAATTAAGACATAAGTTGCTTCATTTAGTGATTTAACATAAGAGTAGCTGTGAGAGAACAAAAATGAAGAAAAAAGAAGAGAGATCAAGGAGAAACATAGGCCAAGGAGAGTTGAACAAAGAGGCAGCCGATTTTTATGGATTCGGAGTGTGATTTGGAGAAATCTTGATCAAGTCTATGTGTTTATACATTTATTCAAGAGACTGAAGGAAAAAGTGGTAAGTTTTCTGAGCTTAAAGTACTAGTTTTTGTGGGCCTTTTAGTGGTATCAATGGTGGTTTTTTACTTGCCATAGTGTAGAAGGTTGAAATTAAGAAATTAAACTAGGAAATCAAGCTTGAAAGAATTAGTTATGGTTAGCATTTTATGATTAGGGTTTTAATGTGAAATGATCCAAAAATTATTTTGACGTTATATGGTGTTCATTGCATGATTTTGATGATAATGAACTAAAAAATGAAAAAGAGTTGATTTGGAATAGGAATTGGAATTGGAATTGGTTAAAATCTGGCCAAAGGTGTATGATTATGTAAAAATTTTGTTAGTGAAATTTTATAGCTTAAATGTGTGTATTAGAATGTCATGGAAGTGAATTTGGATTGGTTTTAAGTGTTAGAAATAAAATGGAATTGAATAGGAAAATTTTAATGTGAAATATGCTAAGTTTAACCTTAAGGACATTTTTGGTATAAAAGTATGGTTATGATGTAATGACCATGCAAATGTGATTAAGGACGATCATTAATAGTATTTGTGGCATTAGAATTGTTAAATGTAGTGTTATTCTATTATTTGAAAAAAAAACTTACTATATTGGGTTTATGTGGAAAGTAATGAAGTTGAAATGGTTTATGATGTTTTTGAATGATGCTTGGCATGGATTTTAGGTGAATAGCGTTGAAAAATTGGAAAGAAAATGAGATGACAATATAAGTATGTGTGGTGAGGATAGTTTGGCCTTAAGAGGAAATGTAGTTGTTGGTTTAAGTTATTGAAGTTTGATTATGGTTACGGTTAATTAATTAGGTGAGACAGTGTTTTGAAGAAATTGATAAGTGAGAATGGGTAAAGGATGGTAACTAAGTAATTTTCGAAGTTAGATATTGAAACGAAGAACAATAGGTTAGCTTACAAAAGCAAACGCAAATATGATTAGCCTATATGTTACGAAATTAAATACTAATCTCGAATTTGGTTAAATCTAATATATATTTTTAATGCCTTATTTCTAAATTTAGAATAAATGACTAAGCCAAATGTGATTTATGTAGGTAAAGGAGAGGCATAAAACACATGAGTTTGCTTAGCGATAATTTTGCAAAACAGTGAGTGTATTTTAATAGTTTTATATGAATAAATTCTTTGCAAAAGAATTGATGACATGATTTTAAATTATATGATTATGAGTTTTATGTGAATGTTGCATTACAAGAGAATATTACTAGTATAAGTTTATGTTTTAGCAATATATGAATTAAAGTTTGAAAGTTGAATTTCATACGATTTGAAGTCAAATTGAAATTATGTTATTGGTTGATAACAAGGAAATGAATTTTAGCTTATGGTATACCATAAGGTTTTATACATGTTATTATATTAGTGTATAGCTGTTAACCTATTATGGGTAAATGATGTAGAACTACCTTTATAACTATTGGTTAACCAATTGTGGGTAAGCATTGTAGAACCAACTTCATAACTATAGGTGTATAGTGGTTAACCTAATGCAGGTAAGCGATGTAGAACCAACTTTGTAACTACAGGTGTATAGCAGTTAGCGTTATGTAGGTAAGTGATATAGAACCAGCTCTATAAGTAGTAGTTAATAGTTGTGGGTAAGTGATGCAAAACCTAGTGCGAGTAAGCGATGTAGAACCAACTCCGTAACTAGTGGTTAACTAGACATGGGTAAGCGATACAAAACCAGCTTCGTGACCTTATGCCTAAGGGTACTATATGGCAAAGAAGTTAGTGGTGGGCTTTGTCATTTGAAAAGTTCATGACAATAACAATGTCATCACTAGTTACTTTTAAAGTATCTTAAAAATTTTGATTTCAAAAAACATATATGATTTATATTCGTGTTGTATCATAAGAAATGAAATGAAATTGTTTTAGGAGGTTCCAAGTGTTAAATATAGTTTACATAGAAAGGTTAACACTCATGAAGCTCGTTTAGCTCACACTTAACTTTTTGTTTTCAAAATAAAACCTCCCAGTTGAATGCTCAAGGGCTTCAATTGTAGGGACTCCATCTCTTGAGTAATCAACTTTGTCACGTGCTGCTGTGTAGGCATTTTTACTTTGTAAATATTTTTGGGAACTATATCATATCTTTGAACATATTTTGGAATGTATATTTGTATAAAGAATTGATTCATATAAAGTTTTTTTTTAAATCAATTGATTTTATTGTTGAGATTGCTTGTGAGTGTACTTGAAGTCCAAAATTTGTAGTGGATAATTTGATGTGAACATAGAAGTTTTTAAACTTTTATAGGAACTTTAAAAATTTTGGGAATGTCAAAATGTAGTTGCTATGCCATCGAAATTTTTAATAAAATGTTTTTAAAAACTCCATTGCTTATATTTATGAATGTTGAGTTAAAAGCTTTTCAATAAAAAAAGCATTAGGCTTAGCTCCATAGGAACTTGCCACTTAGATCAGATATCGACTAGAGGGTCATTATGGGGTGCTGGGTAGTTCGCCTAGTTGAGGAGAGGGGCTTGCCATTTTTAATTTCATCAATTATGTCCTTCTTATTATCTTGCAATTAGTGGCTTATTTATAGGATAATAAACTGCCATATGGAGAAAAGGGTGGAATAAAGCACTTATTATAGAGGAAGGTTGAAGGTAGAAGGTAGAGTATGTTAAACTAATGATGTTAAATAAGGGCTATTCAGGAGGCAACCTAAGAATTAGGATAGTTTTTATTTTCTTTTTATTTTCTTGGTGCTTTTTTGTTTGTGTTTTTTATGTTTATTTTTGTTTTTTATGTTTATTTTGTAGGGAGTGCATTGATGGATCTTTATGGCATAAAGTGTCTCCAAATTCTATCACCCATATAATCATTGCCTCAATCTCCATAAGTCTTCTTACTCTAATTTTTTTTTATTGATATTTTTTTTATTTGTATTGTTTTGTTTCTCACATTAAGATAATATGTTGTTCAAGTGTGGGGAAGAGGATGCATTGAAATGTCATTTGTATGTGAAATTGGCAATTTTATTATGTTAGTTTTGGCTAGATTGGCATTATATGTTCATTTTGATGCATAATATGTGCATTGTGTCAATGTGTCAATGGCATGAATTGAATGAAATTAGTTTATCTTAGAACATGGTTATTTAAATTGTAAAGGCATAGTAACTTGCGAATTTTGTGTTTTAGGTATCTTTGCGATGAATATGCATGTTAATTAGGATATGACACCGATTCTTTCATGTTAGTAAATTTTTTATCTAGTTGTAATTACACTCATTTAAACTAGTTAGCATCATTAGTAGCCTTTCATAAGAGTGATTGACTAAGAAGAAATGAGGTAGGCTAAGAAATTAAATGAAAAAAAAGTAAAATAAAATTACTATTCTATTGGCCCATTTTAAGAAAATTAGGCTAATAATAGAGTTGATAACTAGATTATAGTTAAGTAACTAGGGATATTCATGACAAAATTTTTATCTTCACGTCGAAAGGATATAATGACACTCTAATCAAGCTAAATATAAAATGTGATCTATTTGTGTAACCGAGAGACACTCATGACAAAGTGTTTGCCTTAATGTCAAAAGACTAGGTTATCATTAAAGAAAATTTTAAAAATGGTGCTTATCATAAATAAAACCTATCAATCTTTTAAAAATGCCAAGATTTTTCATGAAAGGTTACTTAGTGATATTTTGCCTTTTTAATTGATCAATAATAATAATAACATGCTTATAAGTGCCATTGGTGCATGATTTTGATTAATATGTTTATTCAAATCAAAGCATTTAAACATGAAAGGAATAAGTTAGTATATTCGAACATTTTGAGTGATTGATGTTTGAGGTTAAGTTAATTCCATAAGATTTGATGCCATTGTACCAATATTCCATGTTATATGATTTTTTGATGTTTTTCGTAAGAACAAGTAAAACTTTAAGCATGGGAATGTTGATATGTGTAGATAAAATATGTTTTTTACACGTTTTAGTGCGTTTAAAGTGTTTTCTTAGATGATAATTATGTGTTGAGGACTTAGAATAGTGTTTTGTTAGTGTTTTTAAGTGTTTCAATTATTTGAGTTGTTTGGAGCAAGAATTTGACCTCAATTTTATGTTTCAAGAGGTGTTTGATGTGTTCAAGTGTATGGAAACAGGAAATTGAAGAAAAGAGAAGAATTGGAATCATGAAATAATGCAGGTTATGATAATGACAAATATGATAGAGCAATTTCTAGCAAATTTTAGCTTTTATAGCTTGAAAGCATTTTTGTACTTTTGATCTTTCGCCATTATTTTTGGAACTAAATTAAGTGAGGAAAACCTAGAAAGGACCTTAGAATCCTCGAGAAGTTTTAAAAAATAAGAAAAAAGGCAACAACCGCTCAATAGAAGATTAAGAGGACACATCAAAAGTGCTTCAAAGAATTCCAAATTTCTAGATGAAGACTCCTTTTTTTTGTTTCTTTCCCTTTATTTATTTCATTTTCTTGGATGTTTACTTGGATTACTAAGATGTTTGAAATGATTATGGGTTTTTATTTTTATATTTCTTGAATTTTTGTTGAAATTTAAATTTTTTAATTCGATATATCTATGAATGTTTGTGACAATTGTTATGCTTGTACTTTGTAATAAATAGAGAGAGTGAATCAAATTATATGTGTTAAAGTGCGCAATGAAAGTTGGTATGTTCGAACCCGATCTTGTATTGGACTTTAGTATTGGTAAAGGACTATTAAATGAGGAATTGGGTATTAGAAGCATGAGAATTCAAGGATTTCTTCTATTGTGTATAATTATGTTACTTGTAGGTTATGTATGAAATTTTGGAAGATGTGAGAAAAATTGATTTCGGTTTTGATGATTTTAAGGGTGCTATGAAATTTATAGTACATGAATTGTTTTAAATGAAATTGAAAAGAAAGAAATGAATAGTGAAAGTGTTAAATTTTAGGGAATTGCAAGTTTGATTTTTTGGGATGAATAGTAGTAGAGTTGACTTTTTGAGCTGAAGCTTTCATGAATTTTTCTGGGTTGATTTAGGCAAAATTTGATAAAATAATCTTCATGAAAGTTGTAGCTTCTGTTGATAGCTTTCTATCTCTATAAAGTATGACATGTTTCAATATCGGTATTGAAAGTTATGATCATTCGAATTTAAGTTATTTTGTTTTGTGTTTGGAAAGTGCTCATAAGTGTAGATCTGTGTGTACTGTGTTTTGAGGAAAATTCTGGACTGATATGGTCTGAATTAGATTAAGTAGTCTACATAAAAGTTAAAGAGAATTTTCATAGCTTTTAAATTATGAAAAATATGCTATTTTTGGATGTGGGAATTGAAAGATATGGAATTTTGAAGATTGGATGTGGTATAGGATGACAAATTTTTGGGAGAAACTTTGATTGAAAAATTGACCTAGTTAGAGGTTAAAATTGCCTTTAAATGCTTCATGAAAATTTTTGATTTTGTTAGATCG
>JANITW010000009.1:6376579-6399205 GCA_027564335.1 Erythroxylum williamsii
TCTTCAATATCATCATTTATCCTTTTCTACTTTGGTATGGACTATCTTAGTTATGCAAAAGATTGAATCTCTTTTTAAATTCTTTTTTCTTTCAAATATGTACGTACTAAGCTCCGTTCATTATGCAGTACAGCAAAAAGTACTTTAGGCATAATTAAAAAATGTTTGATTAAAACTAATATAATGTAACAGTTTTTAAAGCATGACCTTTAATAATAATAATAGGCAACGACAATAGTAATTTGTTGCTATATATTTAAAAAGGCAATAAAATTAAAATGGCGTTGTTATAAAATTTTATATAAGTAACAATTAAATTTGTTGTGACTTTAAACAATAATTAAGGGCGACAATAAGCAGTGTTTAACTCATACCACCTACATTTTGTATTTTAGCTCATGCCTAACCTGACGCTTTTGCTCTAAGCTCGAACATAATCAGGCTTAATCAAATTTGATTAAATATATTATTTAATTTTTAAAAATAAAAATAATTTCATTTTTTAAAAATTTTAAACTTCAAATCATGTTGGACAAGATAGTCCAAGCTTGACCTAAAACCTAAAATTATTTTAAAAAAAACTAAACACAACCTAAAATATGATCAATTAGAGCCGAGTATATATATATATATAACAAATATATAGTTTTATGCATATATTATACCCTTTATAATATTTTAGGGAGAAAAAGAGAGATATATAATAAGGCTTACAGGGGGATTATAAGAGTGATTATAAGGAACAAAGGATACAGTTAAATATAATTGCACCACCATTAATTGTCGGCCCTTTGGCCCTGTCCACTACATGCTTGTCTTCTTCTTTAGTAACCCCCAACTTGTCGGAGAACAACACACTCTCAAGTTTAGCCAACATCTCTCGCTTCTCTTTATGATTTGATTTCATGATTTGTGCTTATGTATATGTCGTGCTTGGGAATTTAGGGTTTGTTTTGACTTGTTTACTCATCCATCTAATTGTTGGAGGTTTTGATTATTATTAAGTCATTAATTTTAAAAATCACTATTAGGAATTTGGGAATTCCATTTGGATCTTATAGATCTTTGTTATATCTACTTGGTGCTATGACTTCCCTGTATCGGCTTTGTTGCATCTTGCACATAGTTAAAATCAAAGACTTAGCAAACACCATTACTGCTACTCTTTTCCGTGCACCAGAGGCATTTATTTTGGTATCTAAGGCTAAACTCAATACATAACCGTAGTTCGTTGAAAATGGAAGTGATGATTATGTAACAGTGGTTCTACTAAATTTGTTTGATTCTTCTCAAGTAGATGATGGAATTATTATTGAATCAAGTTTCTTGCATTGGTTCATATCATGCTTTAAGGTAACATATTACTCTCATTACTTATTTTAATTTTACAAAAGAGCCATGTTTTTTAGTCCTATTTTTATAAACGGATCCTTAGTCACATCAATGGTTTACCCTTATGGAGTATTGATGAATCCTTTTTTTGTATTAATTGTTGTTCCTATTTCCTTAATAATCAGGATACATAAATGCTTTATATTTGCATTTCTAGAACTTGTTTTCATCATCAAGTTTGTGATGGCAATTTGTATATTTAGTAGTTGTATCTATTCATAATGAATGAAACCATTAGTGATCTTTTTTAATTAAAATCCGTAAAAAAATGAATTGGCATATTTTTGTCTCCTCCCATTTTTATGGCATTCATATCAAAATTTTCATTCCTTTTTATACGACTCTTCACAAACTCGTGAGAGTACTCATCATCTCTTCTTTCCTTTTTCTCTTATTAGCAAAGACACTCTTTAATAGATAAAAATAACAAATCTAAAAAGGTGAATAGATGCAAACCATAAGCAACTTCAAAAAATGAGGAACTAACCAAAGAAAATGGACTTTTACTATATACAATTTAATGAAAAGGACCCAAATTCCTAATTCTCTAAGTTATCTTCGTAATATATAAAAACAAAGTATGTTAGGCTACTTTATATGTTAATTTAGTCCATTTATCTATGGATGGTCAATAATAGAAAATAAAACTTATTACTTAACTTCAACCACAAAATATTCCATAAGTAATGTAAGAACCTCACTTCTACATCACTAACAATGCTTTTAGGAACTTCATGTACATAAACCACTTTATTAAAAACCATAGAGCCAACGTCAATCACATCATCTATTTCAAAGTGATTTATAAAATACATCATCATAGTAAAACCATCAATCACAATATATATAGAATTCTTACCTCTCATTGACTTCAGTAAAATTGAAACAAAGTTCTTAGTAATATTAACCTAATGTTAATTAAAAACTAGTAAGGAATATGTAATCCTACGGCATAACAATAGACTGAACTTTTTCTATTAGTGATTTTTCTATCATATATTATCCATATCATGTCATATATAATGAAAATATAATTATTCATGTAAAATATTTAAGGTCTTTTTCACACTAAAAAGTCTCATCAAGCTTCTACTCTATACTACACTCACAAGTACATCATAGAAAGAACATGTAAGTATATACATTTTATTCTTATAAAATAGGTAAACATACTTTAGAATTCACTATGACATATATATAAGAAACATCCCCTTTCATATGTTAAAAAGACAATAAGAAAATCATAATCATTTTGATGCAATTCATTATCATGTTTAAAGTTAAGTAACTTCACATTTGATGAAGTTAAGAAAACATAGCTCTAAGATCATTCATCATCTACCATATTTTCTTTTGTCCATATTTAATGATATATGTGAATGTCTTAATGAACTCCATTCATCAAGCATTTCATTTGTTTAGCATGCCTTGTACTTTCATGTGTTTCATTGATTAGTGATTCGTGTGTATCATAAACTTCTTACACCGAAGATAATGATGTTATTCCTACAATGTTCACACAAATACAAACAATTTATTGTCATAAGTAGGTTAGCTTAAGCCTTCCCTTTACATTTCTCATTAAAATAGGCAATTACTCTTCCTTTTTCCACTTAAGGCATCAAATTCAATTTCAAAAGTAAAATTGAATTTATTTGATGCAAGTGTAAGTGTTTTGCATAACCTTTCTTATATATGATTAAATTAATCATCTTGAATATTTTTCCATTAAAACTTACACTTTTCTTCATGATTTATTTATAGGTGCTACAATATAGGCAATATCATTGACAAACCTTTTATAAAAACTAGCCAAACTATGAAAGCTTATTACCTTAGTGACATATGTTAATCTTAGTCAATCACTAAAAGCTTTCAATTTCTTCTCATCAACCTCGATCCCATATACATAAACTAGAAATCTAAGAAACATAAATTTTATCACTCTGACTTTGCTTTTCTAAGGTTTGCATATAGGTTTGCTTTACTAAGAATGTCAATTTCATGCTTTTATAAGTTTAATATTCTTATTTAGACTCTTGCTATGCACTAATATATCGCTAAATTAATCTATAACAAATATGCCTGTATATGAATATAAAATATGATTCATTAAGCTCTTAAATGTACTAAATGTAGTAGTAAGACAAATGGCACGATTAATTATATACAATTAATATTTGGTTTTTAAGGTTGTTTTACCCTTGTAAAATGATATCATCTTAATATAATAATAGTTATTCTCTAAATCAATTTTAAAGAATATATATATTATCCATGCAATTTATAGAGCATAGTATCTTATTTATTTATAGGATCATAATATGTATTGTAGTATTGTTGCTTTCCTTACATTAACATACAATTTCTATGTCCCATCATTCTTATATTGTACCAATACTAGCATTTCATAAGGATTCACACTCTCCTATATATAAACATTAACTATTCCATTTATCTTTAAAACTCTTTTATTTTTCTCATTATGATTGCTTTTATAGGTAGGTTTATTAAGTATGGAATCCCTTTTTACTAATTTATTTAATGTTCAATCCCTCTATTTTTTGTCAATCCACTATCAATCTCTTTGAATTTATTTTTAAAAAAATAAATTATATTGAAGTGCAAAATTGTCTCTAGATGAGTTTGTGGCTAAAAGATATTATAATCTATTCAAATCTAGAAATTCAATATTTCAAATCACATTATAATCCTTCTAACTATTCTTTAATCTTTTATAACCAATGTGTAACTTCATATTCTAATTCATTATTCTCTTCATTGTAATCACTTATTTTGAAAATGTCCTAGCTTTAATGTTGCACTGTCCACTCTTTCTTTCATGTTACTCCATTAGCTTTATCCATTAAGCAAGATCCATCTAATTGCTAGCTCTATACTAATGTTAAGGTTGATATTATTGGTTACAACTATTTCTTTAACAAGGTATATTATGTTATGTAGTCATATATTGCGATCTTATCATTGGTTCCAGAATAACTTGATGTTCTTCTATCTTTAAAAGAGCAATAAAAAAACTTAATATTAATTTATATACGGTAATCTCAATTTTATCAAGGAATTTACTCTTACTTGACCATTTTATAACTCTCATCTAACATTTTGCAAGACAACTAATGTTTTATCTTATCTAGATTTCATTCTGTATGATTAAGAGTTATAGAAAACTAAAGAATAAGTTTGAATAATGTCAATTTGATGGTTTTAGAGTTTGGCACTAAGGTTTTTTTTTTTTGCTTTATCTAATGTTTTTAGTATCTTTTTGATAGCTAACTATAGGATAAAGAAAGATCATGGAAGATTAGATCTGTATAAAACAAGTTTACACCAATTTAATAGTTGGTTCTTTAAGTTGTCGAACACTTGTTTTGTTAGTGAATTTAAATCAATTAAGTATCATCTAGAATAATATCATTTTCTCCTAAGGTTGATATTGTAAGGGGTAGAATATTTTGTAAAAAGTGTAGTCCTCTAAGTTAATAATTCCATTGATGTCCTATAATGATTTCTTTCACTTTTGTTTGATCTAACATTAAGTGCTTTTGCTTTTGCTTAATCAAACATTAAGTGCTTTAGTCTTCTCGTATCTGGGTCTAAGTCTAAAGAATCAACTGAATTCCAATTGACATACGAGAATCAAATGTTAAGACCATTCCCTATAATGTGATTTATTTGCATGTTGAATTTTTTCTCAAACCTAATAATTATTTGAAGGTCTATATGAATGAGTTGTTTGATTTGATTTTACAAAAACTTGTGTTTCTTAAGATGTGAGATTGTTGATGCATGCCAAACACACAATATATTAGAACCTAACTTTACACAACTAAACTTACAATAGTGGAGAGAAAGGATTGTATTCACAGAGAGTGTGTGATTAAGTTTTGCAATGAACTAATAACTATAATAAGGTTTTGGGGTTTGGATGAATTCAATTGATAAAATTAAATAAAAACATATTGTAGAACAAAAATTAAAGTAAACAACAAAAATTTACTATAAGTAATTAATGGGTTAAAGTTTAATTCAAGTTTAATCTCAACCATCACATGAATATACATAATTAGATACAATATTGCTCTTTGTCCTCTCTTTGAAATTATTAACCATGGATAAATAGAAAGATCTATTAATCCCATTTTTTTCTTAGATTGTAACAAATTAAAATAAGCTCTTTAATTATGTGTAAGTATTAAAAAACCTAGAAAAACCTTTATAAATTTATTGTGACATTCGTATTAATGATTAGGAAAACATGTTAATCTAAGAAATAATCATGCATGCTTAGATTATTTAAATTATAAAATGTTATCCCTAATAATGCTCAATCATTCATTTACCATAATACAATGAGATAAACAACAAATACAAATTATAATCTTGATTATGGCAAGAAAGCCATACAAGAATGATAAAAAGAGGCCCTATCTAAATTATTCATACATAAATCCTAAACTTTAAACATAGAATAACAAAATCAACTCCAAAAAAGACACTAAGATTGATAAATGCCCAAATATGCTCTCTAGTTTCGATATCCCCTTTAAAATGGAAAGAGGAAGGCCAGCTGCTCATGGCTCTTCAAAGCATGCACCAAAGATGAGGAATGCACATCCCTTGATGCCTTTAATCAGTCTCAACTTTAATTTTCCTCTTAATTATTGTTTTATACTTAAAAATAAGGGTTGTATGATTATATTTGATTTACTACAAAGGTGTACAAGTGACTGTGTATGTTAATTTTCCATAATTTTGAAGATACATATATTCAACTAGATAAATGAGTAAGGTATAATACCATATAACTCTTTTTCATAGATGTGTAGGTTTCCATAAAGCTATGTAAGTCGTGTACACAAGTTAAAGTAATGTCATTTAATTTGTACATATTTTTAGACTTACACAGTCCCATTCAAAGTCGTATTAGTCACATACATGGGAGTGTAAGCTATATTGACTCAAATTCTTCCATTTGTTTTGTCCCATTTTCACCCTAACTCATTTCCTTTCACTCTACAAAGAAAAATAAGATTAAATATGAGTATAACTGAAGCAAGTATGTGAATTTAGCTTATTGTGGTTTCTTTTTTCCTCTAACTAAACCAAAATTTAAACCAAGATAAGTATCTTAGATGCAACATAAATGTTAATAAGTAAGAATTAAGGAATAAATAGATAATCAATTAAGTACTTATCAACTTCCTTCATACTTAGCTTTTGGCCATCCTTGGGCAAAAGCAATGATTAAAATTAAAAAAAACTTCCTTTTTAACCATATTTCCTAATAATAGATAGTCACTAGAAAAGAGGAATAACTTTCAAAACCCATAGTAAAAATTGAACATTTAAGATTTTCTTCATGATTAATCAACAACTATTTCCTTTAAAATTTGAGCAATCTAGGGATAGACTTTGACAAGTGTGTTTAAAAATAAGATAGGTACACTCAAACATCTTTCATGATTAAGACATTCCATGACTTCACATATCTTTTCAGTTGTCCACCGGTAAAGATGCACAAGCGTAATAAGAATCAAAATTCTTTTTAAGGTCACAATAGGGAAAAATGTTAAGGTAAGAAACATTTAGGGCATGTAGTTTAAAAGTCACAATGAAGTAGGAAAAAAACTAAATAAAGTATTGAGTGAAAAAATTAACATCTAATAAAATATAGATGTCATCAACTATGATGAATACCAAAACATTGTTCCACATCTTAGATTCAAGCCTCAAACTATGAAACTGACTAAGCATCACCCTTAAGAATAATGATGGAAAATCCATTATAACCATAAGGAGAGACCATTCAAAATAACTTCTCTCCTATTTACATGACATTCAAGTCATTTATTCGTTACAACTTAAAGAGGAAAGATTAATATGAATTACTTGTAAAACAAATTATTTTTGTCCTTGATAACTTCTTTTCTTATATATATATATTTTTCTTTTTTCTAAAGTACAAAGACATAAAGAAACTTCATCAATACTAGAGCTGATTGATAGGAAGTAAAGATCACATTCCATCAATTATAACCAACCCATAAATATGATCATTGGTAAGATATTTTATAAAGTTAAATGCTCGTAATATGGTTAACCAAAAAAGAAAAGGCTAATAAAGCTTAAAGATGCTTAACAATAGGAAAAATCATGTCTTTAGGTAAGCTATTTGGCTAATGTAGCTTGCCAAATAAAGAATGCCTATGTCTTTTTCATGTTAATGCATGTGATAAATCTGTGGTCTTAAATAGAAAATTAAGAAAAAGTCAGGAAGTAGATGCCAAGAAGGTCACACTTTAAATAAAGACAATAAGATTGATATGGATATGTCAGTATAAGAGGCTTAAAATCTCTGTGGCTTATGTCTACCCATAAATCTCTACTCTTCTAAAGGAAAAGTACATTAACAAACCACAAGAGTAAAAATACATGCCTAAATTTCCATTTATTTTTTAATTATTTTGACTATCTGATTATAACTGTAAAGTCCTAGAAGTAATAGATAAAGCAATAACATTTTTTTATTAACAATATTCAAAAGGAACTTAAAATGAAACATAAGAAGCAAATTCTCATCCCCCATGTTTAAAGTTTACATTGTTCCCAATGTAACATTAAATGTAAGAGATGGAGCATCCAATAAACAAAAAAACAAAGTTGTAAAAGAAAATGAACAAACTCCCTTTGAGTTGCCTCCTAAGTAGCATCTTTGTTTACTGCCATTGAATCATCATCTTGCTTTCTTCGCCATGTAATATCATATGGGTCTTCAAATATCATCACTTCCATATTATCCACTTGAAATTTTAGAGTAGGACTTCAAGTGATGACCATTCACCTTAAGTATCGTACTTGTTTTTAGACTCTTTATCTCTATTCAGACTTTTTATCTCTACTGCACCATATAGGAAAAACATTAGAAACCATAAACGAACCGACCTAATGAGAATACAACTTTCCTAGAAATAATTTAAGTCTAATGAAGTAATTTTTGATCAATAATAAAGCTTTCTTTAACATCATAATATCGTAGAAAGCTTTGTTTTCATTGTAGATCACTGTGTTCTCATAGGATTCATTTTGCATCTCTTCTAGCTCTTAAAGTTGCATCTTTCTATAAACTCCTACATCATTATAATTCATGTTGCAACAATTGGTAGCCTAATATGTCTTGTTTTGTAGCTCCACAGGAATATGACATTGCTTTCAAAACATCAAGGACAAACCAATTGGTGTTTTATAAGCTATGTTATAAGCCTATAATGCATCTTCCAATCTTAAACCCTAATCTTTCCTATTAGTTTGAATTGTTTTCTCTAAGATTGACTTGAATTCTCTAGTGGACACCTTAGCATGACCACTTTTTTGGTGATGGTAGGAAGTGGAAACCTTATGTATGATATGGTATTTCTTAACTAAAGCTCCATTACCCTATTACAAAAGTGCATTCTCCTATCACTTATAATGGCTCTTGGCATCCCAAACCTAGAAAACATATTATACCTGACAAAAAATACAACTTTAGCATTATTAGTATTGATAACTTAATTAACTATAAGTAAATATATTAAAACCAAAAAGATAGAGGAAATTGTCCCATGAAATCAATGCCCTAAAAATCAAAGATTTCATTAAAAAGAATGGGAGTTTATGGCATTTGATTTTTATAGGATAAGTTACATATTTGTTGGCACCTATTATATGACTTATAAAAGACATATACATACTTAAACAATAAGGGTCAATACAAGCCACTTTACAAAACCTTATTGATAGTCATTTTTGCTCCAAAATGCTCTCTACAAGCTTTAGTGTGACATAAGGTCAAAATGAAAGAGACTTACTCTTAGGAGCACACCTTCTTATTAGTTGATCTACACAATGCCTCTAGAGATAGGGGTTATCCCAAATATAATACTTAGCTTCACTCTTTAACTTGTCCCTTTAAGCCTTTAACAAACATGTACATAACTTATTAGTACCTAGAAAATCTATAATATCAACATAATATGGAGGTGTCAAATTGGCGTAAACATGTTGTTTATATGGAAATGTTTTCCTCAAAGGGACGTCATCTTCCTTTAAGGCCAATTAGGTGATTAGTACCTATATTCTTTACCCCCTTCTTATCTCTTATTTCTAAATCAAACTCCTTAAGAAGGAGAATCCATCTTATTAAAGCTTTGCTTCTTTCTTCATGAGCAACTACTTCAAAGTTGCATGATTAGAAATAATAATAGCTTTAGTAACCAACAGGTATGAGCAATTTTTTAAAGCAAATAAAAACAAATGAAATCTTGTTTTTTATTGTAGAATAATTAAATTGGGACAAATTCAAAGCTTCTGAAGCATAATAGATGGCATATGTAGCCTTTCCCACTCTTTGTCTTATAATTTTCTCCATTGCATAACCACTTGCATCACAAATAATCTCAAAGGTAAGGCTTCAGTTTAGAGGAAGAATCACTAGTGTGGATGTCAGGAGCTCCTTAAGCTTTTGAAAAGTCTCCTTGCACTTGTCATCAAACTCAAAAGTTTCATTTTATTACAATAGGTCATGTAAAAGAGAGGCTATCATCGAGAAATCCCTAATGAACCTACTATAGAAACTTGCATGGCTAAGAAAAGAATAAAATTCCCACACAACCGAGGGGCAAAGCAAGACAAAAATAAGATCAACCTTAGATTTGTCACCTCTATGCCCCTAAAAGATATAGCATGCCCTCTGTCTATACCTTGATCAACTATAAAATGATATTTTTTCCAATTAAATATAACGTTAGTTTTAATGCATTTTTCCAAAATAAATGTAATATTTTCTAAGCAATTATAAAAAAAGAATCATATACACTAAAATTGTCTATAAATACCTTTATGATCTTTTTAACATACTTAGAAAATATGCTCAGTATGCATAGTATCGGCCATATTGAACAAACTAAATGCCATCTTTTAGTAAGCAAATGTATCAAATGAGCATGTGAAGGTTGTCTTTTCTTGGTCCTCTTTTGTAATAGGAATATGAAAACAACCTTAAATACCATCCAAAAAGCAATAATAATAACGTCTAGTAAGACTCCCAAAGCAATTGATTAGTAATTAGAAAGGGGAAGTGGTCTTTATAAGTTATAAAATTCAACTTCCTATATTCAATACTAACTTATCACCTAGTTTGCACATGAGTGTGAACCAACTCACCATCCTAATTTATTACTATCATTATCCTACTTGCATTAGACTAACTCACTTACTATCTAAAATAAGATAAAAGTACTCCATTATCATAAAGCGTTAGTACTTCCTTTTTCAAAACTTCCATTATTAGAGGATATAGTCTACATTGTGCTTGTATAGTTGACTTGGCACCCTCCTTAGGCAAAATCCAATGTATGCACATGTAAGGGCTTATTCCTTTAATGTTTGTAATTTTCCACGAAGTGGTATTCTATGCTTCCTTAACATATGAACTAATTTATCTTCCAAATTAGATGTCAACTCTGCTTAAACAATCATTAGAAAAGTCTGCATATTTTAAGTTAGAGGGTGGTGGTTTTAACTCCACATTATGTACTTGCATGTCAAAAGGTAATAACCTATAGTACGATTAAGATAATTGTATAAAAGAAAATTCATTCCTTATAGGAGCTAGTTTCAAGGAATGTAAGGTAGCTAACATCACAATTATCTCATCTCCTAACTTAACATTGTTAGTAACTTCTAACTTTAGACACTTAGTCAAAACTACTTAATTTGTCCTTAACAATTCAACTTTAAAACTTCCTACAAAGGATTAACCATATTAATAGGAAAAAAATAAAATGATTATCTTGAGGATGTTTTATGAATAAAAAATATTAAATTAAATCTCTTCTCCCATCAAATTCCATTATAAGGATGCCCTCATAAGCATCTATCTTAGTTTAGGTAGTGTTAGGGAATGGTCTCCTTAATAAGATAGGTTTGGGCCTAAAGGAAATATCATCATTTATATCTATTAGATAAAAATCTAAAGGAAACATTAATTCACTCACCTGCACTAGGACACCCTCAACCATTCTATCTAGGTAAGCATTAGCACAAATAGCTAAAGAAGAATAAGCTAAACGAGGCATAACATTGATAGATGCTCCTAAATCTAGCATTGGTATCTTATCTATAGTATTACCAATCTTACACAAAATATTTAATGTAAGTGGATCCTTACACTTTTATGGTAATTTTTTTAAAGATTGTATAAACATTCTCACCCCTCATAATATTCTTATTACCTTGTGACTTTCTCTTATTGGTAAATTTCTTTTAAAAGACTGCATAAACATTCTCACCCATCATATCCTTCTCATTACTTCTCAGCTTGCTCTTATTGGCACGTAATTTCTTAAGGAATTTTACATACCTTGGAACCTACTTGACTATATTTAGAAAAAGGTACATTTACTTCCTAATTTTGAAAATTTTCTAAGATCCCTTATCCTTTTTGTCCTTTTTGTACATCAATAACCTACATAGAAAAGGTGGGGGTTAGTCTTAACCACATTAGGAGATTTGGAATTTAACTTTGAGCTAGATAAAAGATCTCCTTCTTCTTTTAGCTCCTTCTTAATGTGCTCCTCTTAGGATCCTCAAGCTTCCTACCACTATTTAAGGTTGTCATATTGATGTTGTTTAGCTTTACGTCAAGTTGAGATGACAATTTTCCTCCACTCTGAGGTTCTAAGTAGTTGATAGCAGTTATCATTTAACTCACCTAGTTCTCTAAATTCTAAATGTTAGACCTTGTCTCTTAAATTTGAGATCTTGTCTCCTACTAAAACTATTTTGCATCCTATTGAAAATGCAAAGTATTAGTAGTAAGATATTTAACCTTACCTTCCAATGACATACCTGAGTTAGATGAGGAAGCTTATAGTTTAGGTTAAAATAGATATACACCTTACAACCTATTTAGGAAGTAGTTATGTTGCTTATTTCCCTCATAAATCTAGTTTGCTTGATCTCTCTAACTTGGGTTATAGGTATAGTAATATGGATTGTACTATTGGGAAAAGTTTCCTCCTACAACATTAACATGCTGCATATTTCCTTAAAGTTAGTCAACCATATATCAGATTGTTCACATTGGATTATATCCCACGAGCTTTCATCTGTGCTACCTTATAGCAATCTGTCTAACAAAAGATTTTAGTTCATCTACATGATGTTTAATGGCTGAATTATTTACCTCAATTATTTTACGAACGTCATTGCAAATGCCATATTGTTATAAGTTTGTCAATAAATATTCAATTAAAGTTCCTTCCTACTTGGGATTCTTATCACCTAAAGCACATCCATTTGCTACAACTACCGAACTCCTTTCCATAAAAAATAATCTTTTATAGAAATATTAGAGAAGGAGTTCGTTCGTGATATTGTGATTAGGACAGCTGACACATAACATCTTGAAGCACTCCAATGCTCCTAAAGGGATTATCTATGGTGTTACTCCATTCTACAAATTTCTTTTCTCATGCTTGTTATCTTAAATACTAGAAAATAATTCTCCAAAAATAGCCCTTTCATTTTAGTCCATGTGGTAACACTTGTTGCAGACAAATCAAAAGGCGATCTTTTGTTAATCCTTTTAGTGAAAATTGAAAAGCTCTTAACATAATTTTCTCTTATGTCATGCCCAGAGGTTTTATACTAAGAAAAACCACTTCGAGCTCCTTAGGATGCTTATAAGCATCCTCATTTGCAAGATCGTGAAATTAGGCAAAGCATGGATCAACTCAGGCTTAGGCTCAAAAGTAGTATGCTCAACAAAATTTAGGAAAGTAATGTATAGAGGTCCTAGGTTCAAGTATGGCACAATCAAGTCCCGTAGAGTTCTAGGATTGGCTATAGCTTCCTAAAAATCAATTCCTTGTTATATTCCTTGAGTTGTTTTGCTCTCCTTACACAATCTTCACAATGTTCTTTCATTCTCTTGATCAAACTGTAAAGGATCTAGACAAGGAGACCTATTCACTATGATACACAAACACTAACAAACATAAAACAATCAAGAATCAAATATATAAAATTAATTATAAACAAATATACAAAATACTATTAACTCCGCCCCTAATAATGTTGCCAAGTTAAGATTCTTGTCAAACACACAAAATATTAAAACCTAAATATACACAATGATACTTATAGTAATTGTGAGAAAAGGATCACATCCACAAAGAATGCATGATTAAGTTGTCTAACAAACTAATAAGCACAATAAGGTTGGGGGTTTGGATGAATTGAATTGATTCAATTAAATGAAATTAAACTACAAAAGGCAAATTAAATCAAAAAAAGAAAATTCATAAGAAGTAATCAACAGGTTTAAATCTAGTTTACAATTCAGTCTCAACCTTTACATAAATATGCATAATCAATTGAAATGTTGATCTTTGTCCTCCTCTTCGAAACTATTAACCATAGATTATCAACAAAGTTTGTTAAGCACAATTTTTTGTTATATTATAACTAATTAAAACAAGCTCTGTAATTAAAACTGACTATTAAACAACCTAGAACAAGATGCCAAGATTTAGCATGAAAGTTATATTAATGATTAAGAAGACATGTTATTCTAATCAATAATCATGCAAGCTTTTACTAATGAAAAAAATTTAATGGACTCGTTGCATTTAATGGTTTTACACTTATTTATATCTTGCAGCGGATTCAAGTTAGTGTGGAATTAATTTCAATTAGTATTCTGCGAACCGATTTCTTGACAATTTGTTGGATGGACTGCCATTCAAAAATAAATTAAATGCATTAAAGTACACAGATAAGTGTTTTTTACCAACTGTGTGACTACTGCGAGGTGACGGTGCAAAAAAGGAGAATATAGAGTTCTTAGATTCGTAAAGGAACAACGTACAAGAGAATAATTGACGTGGAAACTTGTGAGAGTGATGTGCGTACGAAGGTGATGCGGCAAATGAGGTCCCGACGTGCACGGGGTCCAGCTGTAAAGACTTGAAAATCACTCATATGGATTCATGACATGCCAAGTCCAAAAAGGCGACCCCAGTCAGCCGCCTTCATCCTCATCCATGTTAATATATCCCTCTCAACGCCTGGATCACGCATAACTCATTTCAATGAACATTGCCCTCTAACCAACTCAATCCTTGTATTTTCATTCCGCTTTATCAAAGCTAGCTTTTTAATATCTATAGAAGGCTTCGTAACTCGTGAGTTCACTTGTGTTGTTCCTTTCAAGCATGGAAAGTAATGTGGATGAGATTAAGTCTAAATCCCATATCGTATTGGCCATTGGGAACTCTACGGAAACATCCTCATCCCGTTGTGGCTATGTATTTATTATCAAGGAATCACTATTATCAGTTTTGGCCGGTTTTCATGCTGGTTATTTCAGAATAGGTCTATCTTTGTGCAGCCAAGCATTGCTGTGGAAAATACTAGGAGACTCTGAAGAAGATGGACATCCCCTGCGGCGTGCTTTCCGAGCCTTACCTTCTGCGACTTCTATTTTTCTTTGGTCACTAGCTCTCTTTACATTAGCCTCACTCTGTCTTCTTTACATGCTTAGATGCTTGTTTCACTTTGAAAAGGTCAAGGCAGAGTTCTTAGATCCCGTAGGAGTTAACTATCTGTTTGCTCCTTGGATTTCCTGGCTTCTTTTGCTTCAGTCATCACCATTTTTCACACCAAAAACGACCTGTTATCTAGCTCTTTGGTGGGCATTTGTTATTCCGGTACTAATTCTAGATGTCAAAATCTACGGGCAGTGGTTCACTAAGGGGAAGAGGTCCTTATCAGCCGTAGGGAATCCGACAAGTCAGCTTTCAGTAATAGGTAACCTAATTGGAGCACAGGCAGCGGCAAAAAATGGATGGGGAGAGATTGCTGTTTTTATATTTTCACTGGGCATGGCACATTATCTTGTGCTTTTTGTTACTCTCTATCAAAGAATATCAAGGGGCAATTGCTTACCAACAATGCTAAGACCTGCTTTCTTCTTGTTTTTTGCTGCTCCAAGCATGGCAAGCTTGGCTTGGGACTCCATTTCTGGGAGCTTTGATAACTCATCGAAGATGCTCTTCTTTCTGTCCTTGTTCCTCTTCTTCTCTTTGGTAATCTTATACCGTTTTGATTTCTTCAACTTGAATCACAATACATAACAAATAAAAATTGTTTTCATCTTAGTAGTGCTAATAAGCATAGATAACATTTGACAAGTCACTCCAAAATGCACTCTCAGCACAGATTTGACAACTTTTATTATTGCTTGGTAAACAGGCTTGTAGGCCAACCCTGTTCAGAAAATCAACGAAAAAGTTCAACGTAGCATGGTGGGCATACTCCTTTCCACTGACAACACTGGCATTGGCCTCCGTAGATTATGCACAAGAGGTGAAGGGCACTCTTGCGCATGGAATAATGCTAGGATTGTCTTCACTCTCAGTTCTGGTATCGGTAGCCCTGATCGTATCAACTGCTCTCAATACTAATATGCTATTCCAGACTGATGCTGTCTTTAACTCCTCGCAATGCGATCATGCTTTAACCACATGAACACTTATGTTGCGATGGTTTTGCGGTATCCCGATCCTCATTTACTAGCCATTGCCAATGTTAAATTCATGTCTAGTGGAAATTGTAAAATCATTATTAAACTTTATTTTATAATATATACTTTTGTTAGTAAACTACTATTCATGTTGTATTTTGCTCTTCCGAGTTAAAGTCTACTTATTTTTTTTTAGTAAAAGATTCATTAAAACATAATTAAGGGTCCGGCACAAAAGTAATGACAAATGTAAGATTACATCAAAGTCAAGTTCATAACAAAAGCAACAAACACCACATGATTGTTATCCAATCAACAACTCTCATTTAGATAAGATCTAAGCTTCATCTTCTTCTAAGGATGAATTCAAGGATTTCTAAACATGAAACTAATAATTTCCCTTATCAAACAACAAATTATGTGAGCTAACTCATGGATGTTTTTTTTTGTAGTCTTGAACAACTATTTGTTTCTTTCCCTCCATATGGTATACACTAAACAAGTTAGAGATAGATTGATAACTTCTCTACCCTATCTTCTGCATAGATTGTCGCCCATGTAAAGGTGATTTGCCATTGTTGATAAGGATAATAAAATCCCAACATATGTTGCATTATACTCCAATTGACTTTAGTGTACTGACATTGGAAAAATAAGTCATTGATAGATTCTAGAAACATATTACAGAGCATGCATAATCCATTCCAAAAAGTTTGTGCTTTGTTTTGAGCCTTATCCTAACAGCAATTTGATGAAAGCAGCTTTAAGGATCCAGGCATTCTTCCAAACTATGTTATACCAATTAAACTTTGGAGATTGAGGTTTATTTCTCTCAAACAAGATTGATTCGTGAAGTCTCCTATATTGTTTAGTAGCTAATGAAAACTATGAGAGGAATTAGGAGCATAATTTGGTAAGAAAGCCCTAGTTTTTTCACTTCCCTTGAATTCCATATACCAAGCATCTAGTTGAATTATGTCCTTAACTCTAGCCTATTGGGAATTCTGGATGTGAGTAAAGAGATTTCTGCCCGAAGGAATAAAGGACCTTGTAGAGTTATCATACTAAAATCAACTAGCACAACCATTGTCAATGTGAATTTTGATAAAGGTATGGAACTCCCACCCGCCTTAGCACTTGGATGAAAAGTCAGGAGAATTCCATTTTTTTCTTAAATTTGCCAAAAGTTGACATGTTTGATGTACCTTTCAATTTTCCATTTAGACCAGAGGGACTCCTTGTTAGTGAATAATCTCCATATTCTTTTAGCTACTATCATCCTCTAACTCGTCTGTAAGGAAATAATGCCCAACCCCCTTCTTGCTTGCTCCAACATAGATGGTCCCATTTTATTTTAATCCCTTCAAAATGCTCTGCACTTCCTATCCAATAAATTTTTTTGATGCATTTTGTTTACTACTTTATGGTCATCTTAGGAAGGAACAAATGGGAACTCCAATGAGTGTGAAGACCGCTCAAAATAGAAGAAAAAAGAAGTAGTCTACCAACGTATGAGAGGGACTTGTTTTGCCAGGAGTTGATTCTCCTTTTATATTTCTTCAATGAAGGTAAATAATCCTGGTATGTAAGCTTCCTGGAAGAAATGGGAACTCCCAAATACTTAGAAGGTAATTGTTGTGCATTCAAATTAGTTAAAGATCTCAATCTTGCATAGGATTCCACATTAGAAGAAACATACAACATACTCCTATCTAAAATCATATCAAGTCCTGAGCGCTTGCAAAACTCCTTAATGGCATTGAATGACTGCAACATATATATTCTTGTAGTAAATTATAATACCTACTTTAAAGTTTGGACCATATATTTAACCATTTAAAAGATATTCAACCACTAATATTCAATCCATATACAATAAATAAGAATAAAATTTTATTAATAATAAAATATTATTTAAATATAAATCAAAACATTAATATAATTAAATTAAAATTATGAAATATTTTAGAATAAAAAATTTCTATTTTTCATTAATTATTTTTAATTCATTTTCTAAAGATGATGCAACTATCAATAATAGGACCAAAGGAATTCAATATCAATACAAGAGAATTTAGGAGCATTTTATAGAAAATAGGTTGATTCCAAAATGTAATCAAGAAAACACTCAAAAAAGGAAATGAATCACTACACTACAAAAAAATGAATAGATTGACAGTGATAGGATTATAGGATTGATCCTTACTAATAAGTTAGATAAGATTGATTATTAATAAAAAAAACCTTATCATAAAAGTTACTCTTAATATTCTATCTAGGTTTTTTTTATTTAAGAGTAATACTCTTCTTCTTTCAATTTCATTAATCAGGTGACCCTTTATGTGTATAAAACACTAAAAAAAATATAAACACTAATACTAGAGTTCAAAAGGGAAATTATAACTTGAAATAACAAAACATTAAGAAATTAAAAATGACTTTTTTATAGTTGTTTTTGGCCAATACTTGTGTCAAATTTGTTTTAGAGCTTTTAATCTATGAATCAAACATGAGTCCAATACCGATTACACGTTGAACTTCTATAACTATTTGGTACTAGAACTCCAATTTGCAAAACCAAGCAAAAGACCATCATCGATTCATTTTTGAGTAAGACATTGACTATGTTATACAACCGTAATCTCGAAATGTTTTTTGGTGCTTGACTTTAACCTTTTGCAAATCATCTAAGCCCCTCCTTATGTCTTCCCCCGTGTATATGCTAACCGAAAATAAAGAAACCGTTGCCAATTACTAACAGAAATCCTATACTCAGCGGAAAAGTTGCTTGGGAAATTTTTGATTAGCAGCGGTAGCAATATTTGTTCCTAAGCTAAGAAGAAAATGAATATAAAATGATATTTAGTGATGATAAATAATTACCGTCGATAAATAAGACGAGAAATATTGGTAGAAAATTTGAGTTTTCCGTCTGTAAATTCTAAAGCAATAAATCGTCGTCTGTCGTCTGCTTCTGGGCAACATTTTAAAGAATAACAAAATGATAGTGTTTGGTTTTAAACGAAACCACGTCATTTTGTTATCCTTAAAATGTTAATCTGAGACCCCTTCCCCCCACCTTATGTTTCCTCCTTCTTCCTCCTCCAGATCTGCCGCTGCATGTGGAGCTGTGTCCGTCGCCTAGTATTCTCCTTCATCTTCTCCGTGGAGCCAACATACCTTCTATGACCATTGTCATCGTCTTCTCCATTGGTTTTTGTCAAGGTATTTTCGTGTTCTTCGTGCTCTCCTCTACTACCAAAATGTGTGTCCGTGCTTGATTTTACTACTTGATTTTGAGTTAGTTTCTTCTACAAAATGATTTTTGTGTAAATGTTTATGTATGGGATTGAGTTTCTATATGGGCGTAAGTTTGTGTTGTATAGCATTGATTTCCTTCAGCTTCATCAAGGTGGATTGTTGATGTTGAAATCACCTATGAAAATTGTATATATTAGAGTCATAAAAATGATCAACTCAGAGAATGATACTAGTTTTGATAGATTAAGGGTAATATATCAAATAATTGTTTTTAATGTTTAGCCTTATTTGAATATGTTATTCTTACTTTTATAATTTTAGCTAAATTAAAGCTTGCTTTAGTTCTTGTTTGTTGACTTATCTTTTTAGGCGTCTCAATTTGTTTTCATAAATGATTGATTTAGATTGAATTGTAATAGGAAAACTTGCATGAAACGTTGAGATCTTCCCTACTAAATATTGATTAATTGTTTAAGATGATTGATTTTTGAAGAATGAATTATGATCCAATACATGTTATTTGAAATTGTGAGCTTTTAACCTTATAAGCATTCAAATTTTATGCTCCATTTTCTAAATTGAGTGACTGTCACAAAGTTTGATACTTCTACAACTTGTTTTTTTAATGTATGTTGAGAATATACCATTAGACTAGATACATAAAAATAATAAAGGAATTTAGGCTATATGGCTGAATTCATGAAAAGCCTTGTAGTTTTGATCTCCTTTAGTTAACAAATTTAAGCCTTAGCCTTCTTTTTCTTGCATATTAACCACAATACAAGCTACATTTATTAATTTTATTGATTTTCCTTATAATTCTGATTCATTAAATGGTTATATGAGCATGTTTGCAAGAGATCCCAAATATCATTGTATAAATTATTGTGAAGCGATTCAAGTTGCATATGTGAATGTTTTTAGCATAATTTTGAGAGTATTTAACTTGTATTTTAAGTATTTTTATATGCTTTCATACTTAGTGTAGTTAGTCCCAGTAAGTACCTAATAATTAATCTAATTTACCCTTTGAAAACCACCCCTATGAGTGAAAATGATGTTAGAATCTACTTTTCCTATAAGTTACAACTAGCTTTTCACTATGTATAATGAAATCTTATTTTTCTTCCCTTTCTATATTATAAAAACACTTCCAACTATAAGACAACTTCTTAATGTTATTTCCTTTAGCTTCTTAAGACCATGCCTATAATGTTATCAAGTTTTTCACTATGTATAAAAGTATAGATCCGTTAACTTCAATTATGCTTTATGCAACATTTTTATTGATTTCTTAGAAAGCCATCACTGTTTTCACAAAATCCATATCCTTTTATTTCTAAGAAACAATATAACCATTTGTTGATATAATATGGTCAATTAAGCTACTGGGCTCTAGCTTAAAAAGCCTTTCTTGAACTTGATCTGTTAATATCATTATCAATGAACCAAGAACCATTATCCAGATAATAACATTTTATGGTATTTACATAAAATCCAACTTGAGGGAGATGATGATGTCAAGGAATAATATGCCAGAGTGTAGGAGGCAATAGTGATTGTTATTATTCTTATTAATAAATAATAAGGTTTTAAAAACTACATTAGACTGATCAGTTTAACTAGGATAATTATACACTAGGAAATTCTTTATAATATAAATATATAACATAATTGTATATATGTATCACTAGTTAACTAATTAATTAGTTTTATATAAACGATATAGAAATATTTTACATTTCCTTCTTCAATCAAAGTTCTTCGTCCTTTGTGCCACTAGTCTTTTATTTCAATTAGTTTGGCTTAATATTTCAATTTCTTTTATGCCTTTGTCTATTTCAAACTAATTTTTATTTCCTCTAGCATCATCAATAAAAAATTTAGAAAAGAACTTGGTAAGTTTGAGATTTCTTATAATTCTTTAATTTTTGGGTGAATTATAGGATTATTAATATACATATATATGAATTTAAAGTATAAATTCAGGAAATATATTGTGTATTTAACCCTTTTGTTATTTATGTTTTTATCTTTGAAGATTTGCTAATTTTGTCATTTTAGATTGTTCGATCTATTTCTTGGGTTTGTTTCATTAACCATTATATGATTTTTTTAATTGGCATCACCAATTTCTTATCATCTTTGTTTGATTTTGTTTCCTCACATTATATTAGTCTTACGATGGTTCTTAATGAAGTTTCTAAAAACCCAAGAAAGTTAATCTTCTTTTATACTCTAATTTAGAAATTGACTTATTGAAACATTGCTATTGTTTCCTTTATTATAAATCTCCATTGAACATGGAATTTTCATCAATTTGTAGGTTCGACATATAGATATAATGTTTCCTACACCCTTACTAAAACTTAAATTCATAGTAATAGAATTATTATTCTCCTTTATTTTTTGTCTAAGTGAAATTTCTTTATATAAATTTATACGCATCTACTTTATTAATATGAAATTGTTAGTATATCTCGTATAAGTTCCATGGTTCTTCACCGTTATCCCTTCTTCTAGGCATCTTATTGTGAAAAGGACGTAATATGAGCTACAATTTTTAGTCTTTAGTCAAAATTATTCATGTTTTCTAAACTATGCTCAATAAGTTTTATATGATTGTTTTAATATATCCTACTTTCTAAATTGTTAACAATTTTGTTTTTAGTTGTAGGAACTCATTTGTTGGCAGTATTTCTATTTCGAACGAGATTGAAGAGAAGCTTTAGCAGATATTCAAATGACATTTATTTCCTTATATATTTGACAATGTCAATAATGAATTTGCACATATTTTAATCAAATTTGTATCAATTTCTATATTTTTCATTATAGCTCCGTCATCATCTTCCTTCACGTACTTCAGGAAGATCCTTCTGCGTGTTAATTGAGGTAAGTTAACATGTTTTTTAGTATGTTTTTTAAACTTAGTTTAATTTGGGTATTTGTTTGCGGTTTTAACTTCCCATCTGAACATATTACATGGCTAATTTAATTTGGGTTGCACAATCTAAAACTTGTTTGTGGCATGAACTTTGGTTTATTAATGAATTAATATAGTACGAGTTTGACCGGTTTCCAAGAATGCTAGTAGGTCCGACCGTCCCCATTCTCCTTCTCATTTCCTCCCCTCTTCCTTCGACTCGCTCGACGAGTTTTTCTCCAGCCCTTCTGTTTCTCCTCCCCGCTGCCTCTCCGTCCTCTTTGGGAGTTTTCTCCGTTCACTCCCCTGCTCCTCAACCTTCACATTCTTCACACCGTCCACCTTCTCCTACCCATTCATATTCCTTTCCGGTTGATCCGGATTATGCTGAACTGGCCGCAAAAACTGAGTCCAGGGCCATACTCAAGGAAAAGCCTTTTCCTCTAACCCCCCATAACAA
>JANITW010000009.1:6511520-6521570 GCA_027564335.1 Erythroxylum williamsii
TGTAGAATTGGTGTTTTGTAAAACAAAAGATCAATTAGCAAATATTTTTACAAAGCCATTTAATAATAAAGTGTTCCACATATTGAGAGAAAAGCTTGGTATGCAAAGTCGGGATTGAGGGGGGAGTGTTAGAAAATACAAACCCCTTTTCATTGTGGATAATTATATAATTATGACAAAAGATAAGGTTTAGGTTGGAGAAAAATATCTATTGATGATGTGAAAATTTATGGATGAATTTAGAAGCTTATGAAAGAAACTTATGAATAAGGATAAGTCAAAGAAATAGCCAAATTGTATTTGAAGTCTTGTGGATAAGAATAAGTCAAAGAAGCAGTCAAATTGTATTTGAAGTCTTGTAGATAAAGATGAGTGAAAAGAAGTAGCCAAATTGTATTTAAAGTCGTTTAACATGTCTCTATATATGTGTTCTTGTAATCATTTATATGCATGAGGAAAAATAGAGAACATCTAAAAAGAGAAGTGTTTTAAGAGCCGTAGCTCTTTGCGAAAAAAGAAACATTGAGAGAAAAAGTGTTATAGCATTTAGAAAGAAATATTTGTATCTTATGTGTATCCTTTGTACTCATAAACTTTCTTATCAATATAAATACACATTTTGTGAAAGTTCTTTTATTTGGAGCTTATATCGTCTTCATATGTATGGGGAACACACCTGCATATATCCCGTAGCATGTTTAACCTTCTCCGCCAACTAAGCTTCTTCTTTTGATAGCTCAAGTCGATAAAATAATACAGGGACCCCATTTCCATGTATTCTGTAACCATTGACAAACGTGGAGGTTTTGTAAAAGCACCCAAAAATAAGATAACTGCAAGAAGCAGCAATATGTTATTTTACCAACAAGCCGGGTAGAAAGGCATAGCTTGTTAGTTCAAGCTCAGAGTCTGAATTTCAATGTTGGGAAGAATATATTTTACAAACGGGCCTAAGAATCTAATCTCAAAGTGTAGAGCTGAATCTTGTTCATTTCTCAATGGGTGATTTTGAAAATTCTTTGCTTCAGTATTTTAACACCACAGGCATGAATCTCCATAACAATAAATGTAAAGCATTATACTCAACTACAAGCAGATTTAAGACTGCCTAGCTGCCACACGTTCCTCCAGCGCTAGGGAAAAAGCTCAATAGGGCTAATTTTCCATCTTTATCTCTTCCAATCTTTGTGGGTTTGGCTCCACGCACACAATCTTACGAAAATCCATTGACAGCCCTTAAATGAATACAAAACATCTCTTTCTAAATCCAGAGACCATGTTGAAGTAGACCAACTAATAATAGCCTTCTTGTATCTATTCTTCTGCACTCGTATTCTGTTTTAGTTGATTTATATCGGAACAAAATTGAAAAGAATTTATTGAAATAACAAAGAATAGCATCCTAGATCTTCCCAAAGGAAAAAGAATCAAGTAATGAACATGTATGTCTTTGTTTTTTCTCCTCCAGGAAAGTAACCAAAGAAGGTGCCAGCTGAAACAGTGACAAGTAGAAGTTAAAAAGAAAATCCACAATCATTTATTTCCTGGAATATTTGAATTGGGAATTGTTTTGCTTCCATTATTATTGTTAATGCTAGAAGTCAACTTTCCACCGTTGTTGCTGATAGTTGTAACGTTGGTACCACTAGTGTTTTTGGGGTGGGAACCACCTATTATTGACGTAATCGCTGTCGCTAGAGCTGCAGTGAAATTAGGATCCGCCGTAATGGCAGCTGTTGCGGCACTTACACTATCGGCGAACGAAGTCAGCTGCGTTGCTGCTAGCTGTGATGGCTGACCTAGTTGGTTACATTCCATGTCTTGAGACATTTGTAGACCAGAGAATTTTGATTGATTATAAAGTGCCTGTTCGAAAATCTGAGGTAACAATGCTGCTGCTGGGGCATCAGCAAAGTTTGGAAATGGAACCTGGAATTGTGTTGATTGCCTAGGGACCTGTAAAGGGCTCGGATTCTGTGTTAGGTCTAGTGTGACTGTGGGAAATGGAGCTGAAGCTGAAATGGTGGCCATGCTAGAGGAGCATGGGAGCAGAGCCCTGGTGAGGAAATTTGAGTTCATTAGTCCATCAGCACTAGACACAGAGCCTGACAGCAACATTCTTGCGGCCGATGAAGTGGTTGATGCCATTGCCACGGCGGCCGGTGGCAAAGGATGATTGTGATTACCTTCGTATGTTGTTATGAGGATTGTTCGGTCTTCTGCACATCTTTGTACCTGTTAAAAAGGTTTCACATGTCGCTTCAAATCCAGGAAACTGAAGAGTTATGCCATTGTCGATTGATCAAAATTTTATTAGACATATTCAATTTTCTCAAAGATGGGCTTTAAAACAGCTTTCCAAACGTGGGTTTCCCACAGGATAGATCAATAGCAGCACTGAAATAGAAATCCTAGAAGTCTTCTAATTCTTTATCTGACATTAAATAGTCATTAAAAGCCGCATGGTGTCTTTTCCTTTTGCAAAATGTCAACTGGATATGAACTGACGAACAACTAAAAGCGGATAAAGCAGTTGACGACTTTTTGGTCTTAACTGAAAACGACAATAAGTAGTTTAACTTCAAAAGAAAAATTACCTGTTTACGAACTGGACAACCAGCAGCCATGGTACACCGATAATAAGCTCGAGGACATGGATTACCCTTTGCCATCTTCTGTCCATACTTTCGCCATTGACATCCATCAGTAATCTATAAAAAATTCCTCAAATTCATAAAATGCGCAAAAAAAATTCAAAGGTATATAAACTTCTTTAATACACAATTCACAGTACCAAAGGAGCCTCTGATCGAGCCCTAATAGAGACACGTGCTTTCCTTATGGTGGCTTCTGTTTGATCAATGCTTTTGGAGGAATTGAATCTTGTAATCTTACTAGGCCCCCAACTTTGTGATCCTTGATCTGGGCTGTCCCCTCTCTGATCGATTCCTCTATCCAGCCCCTTCCTATCTTCATCAAGTACCATCAGTTCTTTGTTATTTTTCCCATTCTTTGCATTATTTCCGGGGGATCTTGACGGATCGCACCTTCTTCTTACAGATGAAGAAAGGGAAAGCTCGTCAGCATTACCACCAGCAGCAGCTAGACCAAGATCCACGATTTGTCTAGGTACTACGCCATTTCCACTACGTGTTTTCTCTTGGCCATGTTCTTCATTAGTTTCAGAAGTCTTTTGGCCCTGCATAAGCGTCACTAAGTGCATCTGTAACGTGTTGTAGTTGCTAGTAACCTGATTTGCCATGTCCCGTAATCGTAAATTCTCCATCTTTATCCTTTCTAACTCCGCGCGTACAACTGCCAGCTGCCCAAAATAGCAAGTAGCTAAGTAACGTGTATCAACATGAAATGGAAATCGATGGATTCATGAATTCCATCTTTTTCTGATGAGTACCTCACTCTTAGCTCTTTTATCTTCCATGTTTGAAGACATCCCATCTTCCACCACAGATTGGTCAGTGCTAGTATTGGTAGTGAGAAGATTCAAGCCAGTCTATAGACAGAACTAAAAAGTAATCAATACGAATAAAAACGACGAAAGAAATTGAAGAATTGCATAACCAAAACATTAATTAACTAAGTGGCAAATTAATTGTTGAAGACTTACGTTAACGATTAACTCCAAACCACAACTATTGTCGTCCTCCAAATCATCGGTTTTGTCCTTGGTGGGCTTAAGTACATCAACATGCATTTTATTGTCAGCGAAGAAGTCCATGGTCTCACGGATGACCGCCCGTTTGTTATCATCAGAGGAAAGAGGATCAAGAGGAGAATGATCATGGTCGAGATGGTCATGAGAAGAGTGAAGTTTGACTGGGAATTGGATGGTTGTGGTAGGAGGAGAAGACCTAGTAGGAGTAGAATCCATCATAGCAGCAGTGCAAGTGGTTTTTGTAGTAGAACTAAATAGCTTCTTGTTGTTACACTTGGTTTCTGGTTCTTCAGGGAAAGAATTAAGACGGTTGTTTTGAGTAGAATTAAAAATCCGTCACTACCACCAGTACTGAAGATTAGATCTGAATCAATGGAAAGTCCACTTCTTCCCTTGGCCATAAATCAAGAGTAAAACTTTAGAGGGAGAAAGACAGAAGAGAGGGAGGGTGTGTCAAGTCTCTAAACGGTGCAATAGACTCGGCAATAAAAGAGGGGGTTGAGACTTTAGAAGAAGACCAAGGTGTAAAGTAGTAATAGACTAATTAATAGTAGTGTGTGTGTTAAATTTTGAGTTTAGATTTAGATTTGGATTTTGGGGAGCAAGTGAAGGGATGTGGAAGATATGCTTGGATGATGAGATTTGCTCTGTAAGAAAAATTTTGTATTACTTTGTCAAACTTCACTTCTCTTTTCCTTCCATTCTACATCTTGGTCACTTTTGGTCCATGAAAGTATCAATCAAACTTTGTTTAATACATCACCCTATACTAAGAAAATACACCCCAGAAAATGAAATGAACTATATAATATGTTTTATCTTAAGATATTGAAATGGGAGATACACTTTCCAACCCACCGTAAGATTGTACGTGTAGATCATCCATAGAATTAGTGATGATGTGAGTCAATACTTATTGATTACAAACAAGTTTGCTTCACTTTCTTCGTTGAATGTTGGACAACAATGAACGACAGGATGAGAAGAAACCAGAAAGCGACTTTTTCAACGTAGGATTGGATCAGAAGCTGATGAGATGAGTTGAACTAATCAGGCGGACAGATCAGAATCGGAAACGGACGGAGTCCATGTGGGTTTGAAAGAAGGAAAAAAGTGGGCCCAAAACCAATGGAAAGTGGTTAGATAGTGTAATGAAATGTCAAAATAAAAGAAAAGGGCAAAAGAGGAAAGCTGCAGACAGACTCAAGTGTTGCTTTTAGTCAACACTTTATTTTCGAAGGATGATCGCAATAGAGTGTCAATCAGTGGACTAGGCTGTATGGGTCCCACTTTGACTTTGAACACGTAAGATAAGAGTAATCGGTTGGAACCATCCCCAACGGGGTTGATTGACCCCGTCAGCTCTTGTAGACCGAATCCCTTGCCTTCTTGCTCTCCACTCCCTCGTAAAACTGTCTGGAGACCACCTGTTGATTCCCTGCCTTTCATAGATTTGTTTATGTATATTATATTGTTTCATTTTCTGCCTCTGTTCTTATGATATATCCTCTTATGCCTTGACTTGCCTTATATTACGGTTTCCGTTTCCTGACTTACGGTGCGAACTTCCATTTTCTGAAAAGAAAAAAGATAAAGAGTAATTCTTCAATGAACTCGTCGTCCCAAGAAGAAAAGGCGTGAACTTACGTAATCACATTCTATATAGATAAACATGAATGTGGGACTCACAACTCACAAGACCCATTTATTGAAAAGTTCAGATCTTGTTTAAAAATATAGAAATAATGAACTTGCTCGTTCACGACGAGTGATGTAATTAGTATTTCATTGGATGATTTATGTGATGGTGTTAAAATTATAACGATGTTGACTTATGTCTTAAAGCTACTCCGTTGGTTGAAGTTTAATAATATAATTATTTAAAGGTATCTTGTATCTTATAAATTTCTCTCTCTAAATCACTCTTTTAGTAATACCATGATTTGGGTGGTCATAATGCATACTAATTTTGATCTATAGATATCTTTTTAGACAATTAAAGATGGATTAAAATTGTTTTATTTATTTAATCCTAATTATGATTTAAGTTATGTTTAATTGGACATAAAGTTTAATGAAATGAAATGTAATATAAGGTAATGAAATAGTTTATAATAGAATGGAACGTAAATGGATATAATATTAGCAAATTGTTGTTTAGGAGGGATAAAATGATTCATAATATAGTATAGTAAAATATTATTTGGTTGAAGGGTTTATAATATAGTATAGTGTAAAGTTATTTATCATTTTATATTTCATCCTAAACCTCTCAAATTGAAGGTTTTTTTTTACTGTTTAGAATGAAACGAGATGTCATATGAAACTCTCCCCTTTCATTACCTTCAATTTCATTCTATTTTAAACCCTTATCTCAAACGATGAAATAGTATTACATTCTATTCCAATAGTAAACTTTTAACTAAACATACCCTTAGGGTTAGAATTTATATCCATTGTCAACATATTTAGGAACTTAATAGGTTATATACAAAAAATAGTTGAAAAGAGAAATTTTTTTTAAAAAAAGTTAGACTTGATTGTAAAATTTGATAAACTTTATGCTTAAATATGAGATATGTAATAAATAAGGATCAATATGAGATATTGAATCTTATTTAAGTCCAATTGGTATTTAATTATAATTAATTTTCATTTTCATTAAAGATTCATTAAAAATAATTTTTTATTTCAATTAAATTACTAAAAGTCTAAATCTATTTAGGTGCTAACACTTTTTATCTAATCCTCTCTACAACAATTATAGAGTTACAATTAGATGTCTAATGCGCATGTAACTGTGATAATTGAGATGAGTCGATTTCTAATACGTTTCAAGGGAAATAATAAAAGAATAATCAAGTTTCACTATAAGGTACGAATTATGATTTATACTTTATTTTATTTTACATGCTATTCATATCATAGAAAATTTGTATTTATTTCATTGCATATAAGATCATATTCTGCTTCGATTTACCAATAAATATGATATCAATTGCAATATGTTTTTATAGTATAATATACTAATAATACTCCATTTGAGTCTTATGTCAATTAACTTTTTTATAAATTACTAAAGCTCAATTTTGAGAATATTGATTAGGTTTATGGAAGTTAGAACTTAATATGAAATTATCTATTAATGGAAATCAAATTGTCAATGCCTGTTTCTAGGCATTTCTAAACTTATCAGTTTCTAAAAAAAATTATAAAAAAGTTTAAATTAACAACATATGTTTTCAAGAGATAGTCAAATAGACCAATTTGTCCTTTAATTCTTCTTTTAAGCAATTCTCAATGTCTCATCCTAGGATTGACTATAGTTGAGATTCTAGTTATACTAGTTGAGACATAAGCTCTTTTTCTCATCAAGAGCTTCAACTCTCAAGGCCTGCCTTTTAGGAATGTAAACTGACTAATCCTATGCTGAATAATTTCGACCTTAAATAGGATCTACAGTATAAGACTTTCTCATTCATAGGATCATCAAAATAAAGGCAAATGTAGAGTATACTTGTCTTTTTGTATGACTAGATCTACATTATTCATGAATTAAGCTTTTAGGAGAGAGAAAACTTAGAAGAAAGCGATAAAATAGAAAATACACTTCATTTATTGATGGCGCGAATAAGGTGTGATTATAAAGGAAGAGAAACTTTGCTTTTATAGGCCAAGCAAGGAAGAACAAAATAAATAACTTTTAAATAACAACCTTGCATAGTACAATAAGGGAAAGTAAAGTATAAAAGTGCATAGTAAAAGTAAAAATTATTGGAAAGCACTAGGTCCCAAAAATACTACTAAAAGATAAGATAGAATCTCTTAACATGATGGTGCAAATAAGGATTAAGGTCCACTATCATCATTAAACATAGACATATCATCATCCAAATTTTTCATTTCTTTAATGAAATAGGTTATTTCTGCATCATTCCAAATTAGAGGCCATGTTTCTTAACTTATTGGAAAAAGTCTAGAAGTATAGGCTCTTCTTTTGTCTTTTAGGTAGTGAAGCTTTGTCCAACTTCAAAAGTCTTCTTAGACTCAATACCATTTGGACATGGTAGCTTTCCTGCCATGACGCTAAAACCCACATGATTTACTTTTTACACTTACAATCATTGACCATAATATTAAATTTTAGTTTTAACAATATGATGTAATAATCGTTTAGATTTTTTATTATATTGTAATTATTTTTTAATTATATTGCGATAAATATAATTATATATGGTAATTAATATAATGTTATATGAATGTATAGATAATAACTGTAAATAGTATAATGATTTATGAATGCATTAGATAATAGATAAATTTCCTCATACCTTACTTATGTAATATATTAGTCTATTTAATCATAATTCCATATTTATTATATATAAATTTGGTATTGTTATTGAAAATTTATATATTTTATATAATTTTGTCGCTAAAGTTTAAGCTAAATGGTAATGGGCCACCATTAGGCAATGATTATCTGAATTGTCACCTAATGGTATATTTCTTCTGAATTAATAAAAAAAACCATGTCATTTTGCTTAACAAAAAACGATGTCATTTTCTACTAAGTTATTAACACAAAATGAAGCTCTCTTGATTTTTGTGTTAGCATCGTGTTTTTGAAGAAGCGTCATCTTCTCTATGATCTTTATCTTTTACAATTGTCACCATAAAAAAAGCATCGTGTCCTGTGTTAGTACTATTCTTTTTATTTTCAAGAACCCTCCTTTTATTATGCCCTATTTTTTTTACTACGTTTCAAATTTTATGTGGTTTTTGTATTCTTTTTATGTTGTATAGGTTTCTGATTGTGTTTGTGTTTGTGTTTGGAAAATGGTCAATTGTGTTTTTATGTTGGTTGCATATGGGTTGACATTTTTTCCCACATTTGCTTCTTTGAGGAAAGCTTGCCAACTGTTTGATGATTTAACGTCCGAAATGGATGTTATATACTTCATTCTATTTTCAACATTTAGCTACTTCTCTTCTCCTATCTTCCTCCTCCTCTCTCTCTCTCTCTCTCTCTCTCTTAACTTTCTCTAGGTTTTCTTCTTCTTCTCTTATCTTTTCCACAAGTTTGCTATTACGTATGTAACTTAAGCTTTTGTATTACATGTTCAACCTACAAAAGCTTTTCTTGAGTATTCTTCGATCGGATTAAATGTATATTCAAGAAGAGAATATGTTTAAATCTAGCATTGGACTAGATTAATAAACAAAAAGTTATAGAGGAGAAGGTTTGTTTTAACATCGATAAAAAGGAATGAGGTTTGTTTTCATGTCAATAAAAAGGAATGATCTTTTTTATTTGTTGTTAGGATTTGTATGGTAAAGTTCCATTCAATTTTGGATTAGTTCATTCTCCCCTGCGAATTTGTGAGATTTGATTACCAAAAAATTTAATTAAAAATATTGAATTTTATGTTAAAATGACTTTTCATAAAAAAAACTGTTAACATTAATTCATCAAAGAATGTTGACATGGCAACTAGTTTCTGATGGTAGAAATGAGCTTCGCTGAGAGGAATGTGGCAAAATTTTCCCATATAAAGAACAAATCGATAAACAACTAACCTCTTAGTCGAAGTTTAATAACTGCTTGCCTTCAATGGCTGATCTTCTTCTTCAAGTTTCTTAGTATCATTTGAATTACCTCTCTTCCTTAATTATCTATATCTAATTTTCTGTTAGGAAGCTATCAAATGAACGTTTGATTGTATATATGATGTTTTGTGTAACGCGTCCTCAAATATTCAGAAGAACATACGTGAAAATGGAGGCATTGGCAATGTCCTAATGGTTGGTACAGGATAAGGAAATAAGTTGTTTTGGAACATTTGTTGATTTCAATTACTATGTCTGTTCAATTAGGTATGTGTGTGCTCGAATTTGGGTTTATTTTATTGTTTGACTTAATTAGCTATTTAACTTCTATACTAAGTGTTTCTTAAATGAAACACATCATACAGGTAGTTCATCTAATTTAGTGATCCATACTGCATCTGAGGATTTGTTTACTGTATCTTCTGCTAGTTTATTTAAACCCAATAATTTTTTAGAAGAGGGTGTTAATGACCAAACACCTAAAAGAAGACTTTTGACTATTTTAATTTATGCCTTCGAATGTGCGAGGACCCTTCTTGGGAATCTAGACATAGGGAACTACTTTCCCTCTCCTACCGAGTCTCATGTCGCTTGGAATTAAAAAAATAATTATTTCTTTTCCTTTCCGATGGAATAAGCACAAAACTTTATTTATTTAAAATGTATGTGTAATAATTGTTAAACATCTAATTAAAATATTGTACTACTTACCATATATCATTATGTTATATTGTTTACCATATTTCAATATTTATATGTATTATTAT
>JANITW010000009.1:6550373-6561210 GCA_027564335.1 Erythroxylum williamsii
GCAGTAAGCTTAATCTCCACTGTAGCTTTGATTTGATGAATAAAATGAAGGGGGCTTTATTATTCTCCACTATTCACGCACAAAATCCCCGTTGTCTCCCAGCTCCTCGTCTTCTGCGTTTTAAGTAAAATGCATGGGTTTTAACACAAAACATCTGCATTCATGCTCTATCTAGCCAATTGCTCCAATGTTTTGCTTTGTCGTTTTATACAGCTTCTTAGACGTTGCCTGTTCAATTGCTTCTTGGCGCGTTGCGTTGCTTCTACTGTCGTTTTGATATTTTTCTTTATCCATCTTATTTTTCCAGCTGCTATGGTTCCACTTTTTTGGGCTAAATTTGTTCACTTCTTGCTCCATGAAGACAAGTAAAAATTAATCTTCGAAAAATAACCCATATGTCATGCTTTCAACTCATTTTAATTTTTTTACTTCCAAATTATACCTAAAATCACATATGAATTAAAATGAGTATCTTAAGCATTTTTGCATCATTAATCGCTAAGTGTAAATTATTAAATATATCAACAATTAAACATATATCACAAGCTACAAACTTTTCTCTACATACCAAGTAGATGCATACTCTGCCATAGGGAAGAGGAAAGCCATGAGCACCTATTCTTCCAATGTAATTTTGTAAATCCTAGTTGGATGATTCTACATAAACATCATATGTTGAATGTACCCAGCAGTTGGTGCTCTTTTACTTTTGGTGTAACCACTTCATGCATAATGATGACCCTGCTAGATGGAACTTCTGCATAACATTATCCTTCATTGTCAAAGCTATTAGGATGAGAGGAATCTTCAAAATTTTCAAAATAGAAGTTCAACCAAGGAACAGTTCCATAACAATCTATATATGCAACTTCGAAGCTACTTCAATCTATATGAGCTCAACACTCATAATCATGAATACTGGTCTAGCATGTGGAACATTTAAACATATATAAACTAGTTAACTAGCTTTCCTGATTTTGGCTCTTAGTTTAACCTAGATAATATTTAAAACTTTTTATAGCTTGTGTAAAACTCTTGATTACCTTTAAGGCTTAATTCATTACGTTTTATAAAAAAAATAAAGAGAATAGCTTAGTAAGGTTTATAGAGAAAGGTCTTAAAAAGTTTCATCTAAAATAAATACAAATAAAGAGTTAGTAATTGCATCAATCATTATAAGAAAATTTTATTCCTATTCCTACAAGGACAATAAATCTTAATGTTAACATTATTCTATTTATTTAGTAGTACTTTCTCTTATTGTCTTTTTCCTACTTTTCTTAATTGCATTGATTAGTTCTTGTAAAATTGTACTTCTCTTTATTGAGGCCAATTGGCTTCCTTTGAACTCAAATTTTTTTTATCCTATAGTTTCATTTCTTTTTTTTTGTACCTAAATTTTCTACTTTGGAATTCTTTGACAAAAAAGGAGACTTCAAAACTAGCTTTCTTTATTTAGATTGTCTAGATTGCAACAAACCTTAAGTCAAGAGTAAGGTTGAGAGTTAAGTAAAACATTAAAAGAAGTACATAAGGTAGTATTTTTCTGTTAACTTCTCAAGTAGGCATAATCATTTCCAAATATAAGGAAGTAATTGAGGAGAAATGAGGGGAAGTAGAATATGAATCATTCATAAACGTTATTTGCAACCAATCTAGACAAATTATGTGATAATATAGAGAATTTAAGGTTGGATAAGCGTGATGTTGTTATAGCTAGGCTATAATGTTATCCACCTATAGCTACTAGGATGGATGACTTAAGGTGAATGCAAGAATTAAAGATGCTTCCAACTACTAAGGAGAACTAAACCTACGAGATGGTAGAGGAGGAATAGGAGGAAGAATGGGAAGATAAGGAGGGGATATATTTGGTGTAGGATATCAAAAGTGTATGAAAAAAGAGTGGGTAACAACATGGGAAGTATCAAGATGATAATACCAACTTTTATAGTAAAGATAGCTCTAAATAACTATTTGGATTGTGAGAACTGAGTGGAGCTAGTATTCAATTTTTATAACTTATCAAAAGAGAAAAAGTTTAAATATGTTGTTGTGGAGCTTAGTAACTATACATTGGATTAGTGAGATCAATATACTCTCACAAGGATGAGGAACTAAGATCCACTTATTAGAACTTAGAAAAAGATGAAGTTAGTGATGATAAAGTGGTTTGTGTCAAGTTCTTACTATTGGGAGCTATATGAAAGTTAACAAATTCTATCTCAAGGGTTAAAGAGCATGGAGGAGTTCTATAAGGAGATGGAGGCTTCCATGGCTAGGGAAAACATAGAGAAAGATACGAAGGTGACAACGACTTAATTTATTTATATTTTGAACCCCAAATTTACTAATATATAGGCTATGACACTATATAAAGTTAGAGGATATGGTGCATAAGGCCATATAGGTAGAGATTATGCACACTAACTATTTTAGTATTTCTAGTGAAGGTACATCGTAATAGTGCAAAGTTTGGAGTAAAAACTAGGAAAAGGCTCCAAGGCCTAAAGATGAAGTCACCATGTCAAAAGTATAGGCACCTGATCAAAAGAAAGTTAAGGTCGATTTCATTTCCACAATTAGGAATTGGGACATCAAGTATTTCAAGTGCTTGGGAAGAGATGATATGTGCTTAATTTATTATGAATTTATTCCATAACACTTAGTGATTAGTGCTATGAAAATGTTTAAGATACTCACTTTAATTCATATTTAGTTTTAGGCACAATTCAGAAGTGAAACAGATACAGTGAGTCAAAAGCACTATAATTGAGCTATCTTGTGAAGATTCACAATCCTTTGTCTTCATGTGAGTAAAACTAAGAAGATTAAAAGCAAGAGAAGACAAGAAAATTTCAAGAAAGATGCGATAAATATTGAACACACAAAAAGGAGGAATGAATAAATGGTTCACAACCATGCATGAGGTTACATGGGCGTGAGACACTCTCTCATGCCCATGCAACTCCTCTCATCATAGTGAGAGGGGTTGTCACAGTCGTGACAAGTGTGTCATGCTAGTCACACCTATGACTATCACGCCCATAACTATCACACCCGTGACACATTTGTCACGACTAATGGTTTGTAATCAATAGGGATAATATAACCTAAGTTAAATGATCCCAGCTTGTGTGATTGCTTCCTTGATTAATCTATTTTCCTGATTCGTAATGCGGCTATCCAATTTAATCTACAGAGTTTGTTCTAGTTTTTTTAATGGCTTGGTTTATTTAACGAGCATCTCTTAATTAAACACAACCTAAGGAAAAATTAGGGTTAACAAAGTTTGTTGTTAATTTACGATTAATAGTTGCTTGCGGAGTTATAAGAGAGAGATAGAAGGAAAGAAAGAGAAGGAACAAGTCTTTGCAGCTATTGCTCTCCTGAGGCATCCGAATCCCCATTATATGGTGTATTTCTTTCATCTTGTTGTTCTTTCTTTGAATATGAAGATGAATATGAATATATGTATGGATTTGGGTTTGATTAAGAAGTTTTAACTTTCCTTTGGGATTTACCTTGATTTAACACTAATATAGTTGTTTTTGTGTTTTATTGATTGATTGATTAATTGTGATATGTGCATATTTTGGTAATAAACTCAGAGGGTGAACCAGATAAAAATGATTGGATTTGTTTAATGAGAGTTAGGCAATTCAATAGATCACTTGATTAATCTTATCAGGTTTCATGTAGAGAGAGATCCCATGTGAGTCCTGGTAGTTTATTAGAGATTTTAAGATCTAATTAGAAGTGTGGGTCTTTTGTTAATTGAGAGATTGCAAACTCCTTAATTCAGTTAGGGTTTAAAGATTATAATTTGAGGGAGAGTAATCGGCCTTTTGATAGTTTAGAGTCAATACCACAATGATGCATAAATGGCTAGATTATCATTAACGATAGGAAAATCCCCCTCTCATAAGTTGGTAATTTCTTTTGAGTGATTTTCATTGTGACTTGTGTGTTGTTCAATTTCCCTTATTTATGTCTTAATTTCCCAAATTAAATTCCTGCTAATCAAATTCCCATATTTACTTTTCTGTGTATTTTTATTTGATTTTATTTTCATTCTATTAATTTTAGAGCCTTAGATAACCTAGGATTAGATTATTTCACCCTCCTCATTGGATCGACCCTTCACTTACTACAATTCACGACCTATGATCTAGTAGTAATTGAAGGCTATAAACTATAAGACTCGACACCTTCGACCAAGTTTTGACGCCGTTGCCAGCAAGGTGTAGAATTAGTCTAATTTTTTAGTCTAAGGATTAGGAAAAAAAAAAGAGACAAAAGTTTACGTGCAAGGTAGACAACACATCTATTCAAACATAACAAGGCAACAATGAGGAATCCGAGAAATTAAATGCCAAGAAGAGATGGAAAGAGTGATGATGGAGGGCATACACTATAAGGAGTAAAAGACTCTTACAGACTTGAATGAGGAACAATTTGGTTAGGGAAATCATCATCTTTATTAGAATATATACAATCTAGGGTGGCATAACCACCTAGATTTCTGTTAGTCTAAGAAGGTAAAGACTTACTTAGGACATCAAGACGTAGAAGGATTTCAACCAGATAAGTCCAGTTTATGGGATTCTAAATTGGATTAGATCATAAATAAGCTCATGAACATGGATGAAGCCTAGAAGAGATTGGAATAGAAGTTTGAGCAAGTAATGAAAGATCACACCTCTTCTATTCATAACCTAGAGGTTTGAATGGGCCAACTTTATGGGGAATTTTGTAAGAAAAGTGTGAAAAATTGTCTGCACAACATGAAAGTAAATTCAAAAGAGCAATGTAAGACTAACACCCTTAGGAGTGGGAAAGAGTTAGGAGAACCAATAGATAGACCAGCTGAAACCCACTCTGTAGAAGACCAAGAAAAGGAGAAAAAGGATGAAGAAACCCACTCTGTATGTTTTGGATTTAAAGATGGTAAATATTTTGTTAAGGATGTTCTAACTTCAATTCGGATTGATTCTTGAATCAATTGTGACCTATTTGATTTTAATGTTAATGAATGTTTTGGTATTGTGATTGTTTATGATTTCTGCATACTTCGGTAATAAATCGAGAGAGTAAACTTATAGCAACATGATTGCGTTGGGTAATGAAAATTAACAACTTAATAGATCATATAAACATCAAATCGGTAATTATACAAAGAGAGATCTTGTGTGAGGACCCGACTGTCTATTAGATTTCTTAAGAACTAATTGGAACATGGGTTATTTTGTTAATTAAGATATTGGGAAAAAAAAAGAAATTCATATTCAATTAGGGGTTATAATTTAGGGTTTAATGATTAGGTATTGAGAGAGCATAATCAACCTTTCGAAATTTTAGGATTGATACCAATTAAATCAAAAGTAATCAAGGTAACAATTGATGAAAAAATGAATCTCCTCTTCCCATAATTGTTTGATCTTGTCTTGTATGATTTCTCGATTATTAAGTGGTTGTGCTCTATTTTGATCTACATGTGTTAATTTCATAATTTCATTTTTAATAAAATCGTATTCAATTGTTTAATTTGTTGTTTTAGCTTTTATTTTCATTTTTATCACATTTGTTATAACCTTAGATTACATTAGATTCAATTAGTTGCTAATTCATCGAGGGATCGACACCTCAATACTACTAGTTACGATTCCTTATGCTTACGAACTATTAAGAATTTTATAAAAGTAAAACTTGTTCAACAATACGACTCTAGTGATTTGAAAAATGATCAGGATATGTCAGACTTGCAAATTTGGCAACATGCCACCATCCCTTTCCCAATTTTTTGACAAATTCAACCATAATAACCAATCTAAATCCAAATCAACCATAATAATTTTATTTTATGTTCTATTAAAGTAAATGCAAATACTTGGAACCATGAATTAAAAACCCATAATATTTCCTCTTCTATGCTCACTACTATCATTGCTTCCTTGTTTCTTCACCATTCAAGCTTTATGCTCGAGTCTTATGGACCACGCTTATTGATGCTTTATGCTCATGTCAGATAGACGATGCTTATTAGATCCTAGATGAGAGACGGGTGGGAGTAACTGAAAAAAGGGAAGGCTAGGGCAGCAGAAAAACAATTGACAATGCTAGAAGAGTAGAGAAGAGAAGATTGGGGGTGGGGCAGCAACGTTAAAAGTGAACAAAGAAACCCTAGTTTTTTTAGTTTTTATTCATAATATACAAAACAACATTATTTGTTTACATACACAAAAGAAGGTAGAAAGGAGAGAAGCGAAAGTTAGGAGCCGGACACAGAAACACTAGGTTTTTTATTTTATATTCATTAATGCACAAAATGACATTGTTTTTGCACACACCGTGTGAAAAATTCACACTTTGAGTTAGGTCAAACTGATGGCAGGAAACTCACGTTGCAAACCAAACAACAATATCACTTATCTGAAGTAAGTCGTGATAAGAAACACACAGTCGATACCTGAAATTACAACTGATCATGCTTCATAACGTGCTCCAGGTAATGTTATTATTCAAGATAGTAAACATGTATCCAAAGCCGAGAAGGACATACTAAGATATTCACTCCTTTATGCACATAAGTAAGTGGTCATCCAAGAACTAAATCGTGACCATGCCAATTCAACAGCAGCTTGATCCTCGTCTGCTAGTCCCATGCCCTTCCTCCTCTGCACACCTTCTGGAGATCTGTTCATGAAAGCATGTCCATTTCCTGGATAAATGTGCACCTCATAGGGAACTCCTGATTCTTTCAGCTTTTTCTCCAAAGCCTTGGCAGCCTTCAACAAAAACAACTCTTTTTAGTTCAGGTTAGGTAAATTCACCAAGGCCACCAATGTACGTCTAACATCTAACATCTAACATTCTCTTCACGCATCAAAAATTAGTCAATTAATATCCATTAAGTGTTAATATAGGAAATGGCCGGCCATACTTGGTTCAGCGTATATTGTCTTTTTCATTGTTGTTTCTGTGCAGCAGCTGCTGCATCATTTGACGTTTGAAATAGATTGTGGATATAAACACATGTATACATCTAGCAGTCTATGAATTTCACGTATGTAAGTGAAATAAATGATAGGGAATCATTATCTCGCCTACAGTTTTACTTTAGTCTCTTTTAGTATTTATCATATCTTACGAGCTTCACTTATCATCATTTTTTTTTCCATTTCCACAATTTGATCTACAGCTGAAATAACTTGGAAAAATTTTAGAATGCATAGCTTCAATTTGAAGATTACATAACTGAATTGAAAATATATATACTCATACAAGCAACTGATCTGGCATTGTCTAGCCACTATTATGTTTAGATATAGATCATGCTGAAATGCTACACTTTATAATTTCATTTCACACTATGAAGAAAAGTTAAAGCTGAAGTGACGTAGACTTGCATCCTAAGCTTACAATAATCACAATAAATCATCTAACGTGGAGTATTAGATACGAGCAACTGATCAGCTAACTTAGTACAAATACTTCCAAATAATATTGCTTTCAATGGTGACGTAGACAGATCCAAATGCAAGTAAAAATTTATAGAGTGATCAATAAGGCTATAGAACACAAGATCAATCTAGTTAAAGTAGCAACAGTCCATATTCTTGGAAACAGCACTATCAGGTTTCAAAGGGGTTCATTCGAATGCATGATTTCATTAGTAGCTAACAGGATTCTGAAATAAAATTTTACTAGTTCATGAACTTAGATAAGTAAAACACATCTTACATTCTCAACTACCATCAAATAACAACAAAGCAAAACGCAAATAAAGCAAGGCTAAAAGATGCACCTAATAGTAGTCAGTGAGGATGCAGGCTTTCAATAGATCACTGTCATATTCCCCCAAAAATATTTTCTCCATATTCATTCACAATCTCTTTCACGTATCAAAGATACGATCAACTAGTGCACCTTAACAATCTAGGACTTAATTAACCTTAATAAGTTTAGAGAAGATCATAACATAAGATATTAACAAAAGTGGTGCATGACTGGGTGCTGAAGGAAGAAGCTGGACAGGAGCCATTTGCAATGTTGCTATATGACATATATCAGAAGATATTTGAAGTAAACAAAAATTAATTGGTATTCAAGCAACTATAATAATTCTAGAATAAATGGGATACCGTAACATCTGAAAAGCCAACAAAACTATCAAGCTCCCCAAAATGAGCCTGAACAGGGGCCTTAGCTTGGGTAGGATCTGCAAGCTGAGATGAAGGAACCCCATAGAATGCAACAACAGCATCAACTTCAGGAACCAAAACAGAACTTGCAATGGAGAGAGCACCACCCATGCAAAATCCAGTTACTCCAACCTATTGAATTGAACGAAAAAATAGTTGAGTAGCTGATTAATCTTTGCACAGACACCTTAGGATCAATTAGAAGAGAACATATGAATCAAACACAAGTTCAGGTAATGAAAACCACAACTAGCAGTTTATGCATCTTATCATGCATTCAAAAATAGAAGCCAAGTATGACAAAAATACAAATAACATATTGCTAACTGAAATGTTCACCCCAGTGACCAAACTCTGCAAGAATACATATCTCCGCATAATGTTATTTTTCACTATGATTGTTTACAAATTGAATACTAGAGAATTTGAATAATTTTGCAAACAAGAATGAGAGATCAGCTTTGCACTACGTTTGCAGAAAGAGGGAAGAAATCAAAAGCAACTCAACCTAAATCAAAACCAAGAAATTCTCCAAGAAACTACATAGTAAAATACAGTGCAAGTTATATCCAGATCCAACGTCTCAAATTTCATGAACATGTGGACAGCATTAGCATCACACCTTGTTTGAACCATTTGCCTTGAGCCAGTTAACTGAAGCTTGGATATCCTTGACAGCGCCTTGCCAGTCAAGACCATCCATCAAATGTTGCGCTTCAGCAACATCCAAACCAACCTTTCCTCGGTACAGACTGGGGTAATAGGAGAATAAACCAAGTTAGACAACCAAAAAAAGAAATGCCATGAACTTGACAAAGTTACTAAATTCAAATTTTTACTGGATTAAATGGATTCACAAACTTACTCAGGGATAAGCGCCTTAAACCCAGGATCCATCTGAGAGATTTTAACAGCATGGTTCTTAATCTCAAAATCCACACCCCACCACTCTTGAAGCACAACTATCCCCGGAGCAGTATCTTTTCCAACAACGTAGGCATCAAATGTCTGAAAATTCAAATAAAGAGAAGAAATAACAACGCACAAACATTAGAGAGAATTTCACTATAATCCCATTATGAGAAAATGATACAAAAGATTTGTTTTTCGATTCTTTGTCGATACCCGGTTGATAAAATCCTCAATTTAGCTCGACTTGAGATTAAAAGCATCCAAGAACAAAAGCCATGAGAGGACATACCACCCAACAAGCCTACTGCCTACCCAAAAAAGAAAGGAAAAAAAAGTGTAAAGTAAAAGAAGAATACTGACAGTATCGCCCCTTTGGATTTGAATTTTGTTGAAAGGAGTAGAGTCGCTCATTGTTCGAGCTTGAATGCGAGAAGGAGATAGTGTCCGTACAAGGGAGAAGTGAGTTGATGCGGGAAAACGAGGGCTTTGGGTAAATGCTCTGGAAGCTGCTATTGCTACTGCTTGCATCTTTCTTTAGTTGGAGCTACTTTTACTCCAATGGCCAATTTTTAACTATAACCACCGCAATTCAACTATTAAAAATTAAATTATACTATTTTAAATAATTAATAGCAATTAAGACAAATATTTTATTTTTATTGGATGACTTTTTATTTGTTTCCATAGGAAACTCTTTCCTCTGCTCATTTCCTCATCGCCGTACTATTAATCCAAAAATTAATCTATCATAATCTTATAATTTATTTAAATTATGCTTAACTCAGTAAAAAAATTCGAGGGTCAACAGTTTCGACCTTCTTTTTTATGGGTGGGACACTAACTCCTGTTTGGGCCTTTTTTTTCAATGTACCCTTCTTCTTTTACTTGCTCTTATCCTTTAGCTTAGAAGAAGATGCTAAATTAGCCTCTGACCCATAAACCTTGATATTTAATATCTCCTCTATAGGGTATTCATCAACTCATTTAAGTTGTAATCTTTGTTGTTGAATTCATAGTCCAACTTAAACAACTGAAAAGATGAGTTTAAGCTATTGATGATCATAATCATCTACGTGTCCGCATCTATATCTGTCCTAAGCATCTCAACCTCAGTAACCGCAGAGATTACCTTAAACATGTAATGTTGGGACCCGATTTGGGATACCAGATCCCAACCGGAAAACGGAGGCGGAATCACATATTGAAAACGGATCGAATTCTTAATGAGCCATAGAAAAATCAAAAGGCTCGGATTTACAAAATTTGGAAAACAAAGGAACAGAACGGATCTATCAATCACAAATGTTGGATCCCGTTTCTAGAACCCCACCTCGGAATCATTAATCGAACACATGTACAAAATGTGAGCAAACTTGATATGAGCAAACTTGCACTTGGCGAAAGCGAAAGAAATCGTAAGCTAAACGAATTTTTCTCGGAATCAAAGCAAACATATCGCTGAAGGTCAAAACCATAACTTCGACATCCTAAAACAAATAGTTTGGAATCATCGGGCTAGAAACCATAAGACTAGACCAATTCGAAATCGGTATAATTTTTTTTCCTTTCATTCTTTTCATCTTTATTCAATCTTATACAAATCAAACAATATAGTTTCCCTTTTGGAAATTTATCGTCAACCATAACTCAATTCAGAATATTCTTCATAATCATGCAATATCTCAATCTCATCTTTAACAAATCTTATTCTTATTCTTATT
>JANITW010000009.1:6612255-6629207 GCA_027564335.1 Erythroxylum williamsii
TAATCCTCTCTTAACTAACATCAAAACATGTTTCATTCATCTAATCAAGGGGAAAGATGCTTATACTTACTTGATTTTGCTTCAAAATCTTCAAAATCTTCAAGGATTTCCAAACCCTAGCTTTCTCCTCTTCTCTTCTTCTCCCACGGCCCCTTCTTTTTCTTCCCATTTCCAATCTTCTTCTTCTAATTCATACTCTCTTCATGAGTGGGCAATGTCCATTTTGCCCTCCAATATAAGCCTTATAACTTTTAGACTTAAGTTTCATGCCCAAATTGCCCTTATATAATCTTATAACTTTAATATTTCAATTCAGAAGTTGAAAATCTTAGGGATTGAATTGAAATTCGATCCCTTCAGATAACTTGTAGTCCCATGTCTCGAATTTACTTAGAAATAGAAATCAACTTAATTCGATCTCTGTAGATCAAGATGTTATCAAAATATCTAAACATGTTCAGAAAATATCCAACTCAAATTCTGTTATCAATCCTCTCACTTTGATTCAATCAATCTTTTTCAAATAAATCTCAAAAATCATAATTTTCATGGAGAGATAAGGGATGTCTTAGGAATCCAACGCTTCAAAAATCGGATTAATCGGATGTCGAACAAAAAAGTTAGAAGCTAAAGAACGGACAAGGGTCGGATCACCCTAAACATCGTTGGTCCAAAAATTCCATACCTTACATTAATGGAAAGATCAAAACATAATCTAAAACTTTCATGAAGAACTTAAAGGCTAGTTCAACCTCTAACGAGGTCAATTTTTGGGTCAAAGTTTTTGCCAAACATGTGTCATCCTATATCACATCCAAACTTTATAATTTCATATCTTCCAATTCTCACATCTACAATTAACATATAATACATCATTGAAAAGCTAGGAAAATCTTCTATGACTTTCATATAAATCACTTAACTCAATTCAGACCACATCAGTACATAATTTGCCTCAAATCACAGTTCACCTAAATGTACACTTTTGGACATTTTCACAAAACAAAGCAAAATAACACTTAACTTTGACTGATCATAACTTTTATTCTTGATATCGAAAAATATCAAACTTTATGGCGACAGAAAGCTTTCAACATAATCTACAAGTTTCATGAAGATCATTTTCTCAAATTATGCCTAAATCAAAAAGTCAACTCTCTATGACCAAAAAGTCAAACTTTCTCAATTCTTCATATTCTCACATTTTTTCTCTTTATTTCTTGATTTTTAACATCCATTTAAAACAATATATTCACTATCAATTTCATTTAAACTCAAAACCACACTTTAGACCATAATTAATCATAAACATCAATAACAAGAGCATATGTCACCTATCTTAATCTCATATAACAATTCACATTCTTGAATTGTCTTTTTCTTTACACATGAATAATTCACCACAAATTCCTCATCTAATGTCAATTTATACTTCAACATTTCAGGAAAAGTTCGGGGTCCAACATGTAATCCCACACCGGTTCACCAAGTTTTTGTCTGAGATTATGAAAGGTTTAGATAGCTTTCACTCTTGCAAACCTGGTCCTTACACCAAATATCTCAATAGGTGATGGACCATTATACTAACAGTTTTCATGCATGCAATTTGCTTTTGTTACATTCTACTAATACAGGCTAGAATAAAATACTTAGTAGTCTTATCAGCATTTTGTCATCACTCATATTGTTGGACTTGTTTAGAAGTTGAATTGCCACTTGGAGGTGTAGGCTCATTGTCTGTTAATACCCATGAAATTCATTCATATTGAAGAACAATGTTAAGGTTATGTCTCCATTCATTAAAATTCTCTCCATTTTCTAATTTGTTATTAGCCAAGAGCAAAGTGAGTGGATTCATATTGTGGTTGATTATATCTGAAAATATAAATTATTAAAACATGAGCATACTAGTCATCTATATTGGAACTTTGTATAAAATCATGATGCATGTATGCTTGATGATAGATTTAACAAAACTTAAAAAATTTAAAATTGTATATGAAGGTTATTTTTCTTATCTATAGCAGACTAAGTAACAGTGGGCCATCTTATCCATTAAAAGAAAAAACTAAGAACTTCCCACTCAAAAATCTTCATGCCTAACTTTTTGAAAAAAGCCATAATTTGGTCTATATTTTTACCAACAGAGCTACTGTGGGCAGATTACTGATAAAATATGTTGAGTGTGTAGCTATTTGATTTATCCACTAAAGGTAATTGCAAACCAAGCCTCGGTGGGAGGTCACATTTGCTACCAATGAGTAGATTTATTCTTAAGGAGACTTAAACCATACAAGATCTAGGATTCATGCCCTCCGATGGGCAGTAATTGTAGAGGCCGGGCTCTACAGTAACGCTTCACCACATGCAAATGGGTCATCACATAGAGACTGTGGACTCTCACATGAACATCCTCTCCTATTCAATCTTTTTGGGCTTTAAGTTTTAATAAATACTATCTTTTCTAGATGCAATTTATTATCTATCCTATATTGTTTCATTATATATCTCATGCATAATGAATGCATGGCAAAGCCTAGGGTTAGAAATTTTCCAAATGGTATGCAATCACTTACTATTTGCATCCATTTATCTATTCGTCTTATGAACTAATAGGCCACTTTTAATTGTCTGTCCTAGAACATAAATAAAATTACAAGGCTTTTAGGCCCAAAATTTTCATCTTGGACTTGGACCATCCTCTTCGAACTCTTCATCCACATGAGCCAGCCCATTTAGTAAAAAGTGTGTAATGACATTTTCATAAAACCAAATTTTGTCACTTTGAAAATAAAAATTCCATCATTTGTTTTTCATCAAAATTGAAACTTCGGTAATATGAAAACAAAAATTCCAGCACTTATTTTTGGTAAATTCGACGCTCAAAAAATTCCAGCTCTTATGTTTCATAAAACCGAAAGTATGTTAAAACAAAAATTCTAGCACTTTGGTTTTCACAAAACCGAAAATTTGTCAAAACAAAATTTTAAAACTTTGGTTTTCATAAAATTGAAACTTTGCCAATACACCAAAGGATACATCGAAACCATTAACTATTCTTCTCTTCGATCTATGGTTGTTCCATCTTTAATATTACAAAATTTTGTAAATAAAAAAATAAAAAAATAGAAAAACGAAACCAAGGAGGAAGCATGACGATGATAGGCCACCCTCCTTGTTACAAAACCAACTGAAGAAAACTTACAAAATAAAACTATATTCTATGGACAACCAAAAAAGCAAAACATACACCATATATTTTCTATCACCAAAAAATATGCAACATATAAAGTTTAATTGCCAACCATCACATATAGGAACCGAAATCATGCATAATAAAATGACTCTGATACTAATTGTTGGATCGAAAATAAAGGCATGCAAGATTTGGCTAAACGATAGATTTCAAAACTTTTATGAAATCAAACCGAAGCGGAAAGAACATAACCAAATCAACATGTTTCGACCATACATGATACGGTATAATAAAAATAATTTACATAAGAATAAGTGGTAGAAATATACCGACTCCTTGCTACAACTTTGACTCCTCACTTTTATATCCTCTCCGAATCCTTGCTATTGCTTTGGCTCCTTTATATCCTCTCCTTTGTCAATGTATCCTTAGCTAATTCGATCTACCACTTGTTCTTTTTAGACAACTTGGATAACAAGATCCTTTGGTGGGAAAGGAGAAGAAATATTTTGAGAAGATTTTTCTTAGAAGAAAGAAGCCAAAAATGAGACTCTTCTCATTCAAGTTTCAGCTCTGCATGCATGAGAGGAGAGAGTAAGTAAAAAATGCAACAACACTTCTTCCTCTCCTTGTCAATTTTGGTTGTCATGAAAGAAAGAAGTGATGTGCATCCAATGCATCACTTCATTCTTTAATCAATCATAAAGAAGCCAAGAAATGAGACCCTTCTCATTTGTTTAAGATGGTTATATGAAAAGACCAATGACCTAAATGAGACCTTCTCATTTTCAGTTATGGATGAAAGAAGGAAGAAAGAGTACATCAAATGAACCTCTTCCTTTCTTTAATCAAATGAATGCTAAAAGGTTACGTTACATGTCATCATTAAAAGACAACCATTAAACCATTTTAATGATAAGATCATTATTCTATTTAATGATGATAAAGCATGATAAAAACCATATTTAATTTAGCAATTCAATGCTAAATGTGCAGCTGCATGCACATTTAGGTATAAAAAACCGAAATATGGCCTCCTTCTTTCTTTAATAACTTTATTTCAATTTAATTAAACTAATTAATCAAATCAAAACAAAGTCAAGCTCAATATTAAATGCTCATTTGGGCTTCTAATTAAAGTAACCCAACATTCAATCATGGGCTTTAAAACCTTTATTTATATTTGTTACTTTGCTTGATAACCTTCCTAAAAGCCAAATGGGAAATCTAATTAGATTTATATAATTCAAGTTCCCATAAGTTCGGAATTAATTTAATCTCATTAAAATTAATTTCAGCTTATTAACCAAATGTCATTCCACTAAAGAAAATTGGTTGAACTCTAGAATTAATAAATATTATGAGAATAAATGTTTCAAATAAGATTTCCAATTGCAAACTTTATTATGAACCATATTATAGCCATCTACACAATAAATGGTAAAAAATATCATTTTGCCCTTATGTTATTTTTTCGTTTTAGATCTCCTATTTTACTCTGTATGGTGATTAACACATAAGATCTCATTTTGGTATTAAGACTTGATGGGTAGCTAGTTCATCAAACTACTGGCGCCAGTTTAATCACCAAACTCCATAAAATATCTAGAAGTGATTATATTACTATAAACTCTTTATTTGAGTGAATGTTCCCTGATACATGTTTCAATTAATAATTCCAACATGCGAAAACTAGATTGATTCTTTGTAAAAATTCATTTCAATCATATCAAGAATTATAATGAAACATATATGAGTTCACCACTCATCAAGATTGTGGTTCGTAATAAAATAATGCTAAGATGTATGTTTTAAGATTAAAGTAACGAACCACTTTATTATTTAAAAACATACTTGATTCTAGATTCATTTAATAGTGCCATTATCGATAGCAAACTACTATCATGATATGAAACTCATCATTCCCTTAAAGTAAACTCTTTTACTTACATGGAGATAAATCACAACACTAACGTCTAATCCATAATTAAGCGACCAACTTGATTATTCAACTATGAATCAACTAAATTTAGATTTTAATAATATACATGTTTCCTATACATCTCTATGTATATGTATATTAGTTACAAAAGAATCATGGTACCTTATAACTAGATATATAATGCTCATACAAATAAAACCAAATTCTTTTGTTTTATTAATAATAAATATTTTCATTACAAAAGTAACAGGAAGAAAATTAAGTTATATGTAAATACACTTGCTTTTCAGGGTACTATATTTACAAAACTCCAACAATATGTAGTTAGTGAAGAGTTGAGATTGTTCCCATAAGGAATCTATTGGTAAGTGTTTCACAAGTTAAAACTAAAACAAATGGGGGGTAGGGATTTTAAATAATGTGATTATAAGGAATTAAAGTTGACAAAAATTAGAATTAAAAAAATCTAGAAAAATTAATAAACAAACCTTGGTTTTAGGTCACCTATTTATCAAATTAGTATGGATCGTCGATACAAAATTAAGTCTATTAACAAATACTCATTGAATGGTGTTCTCTGTTAGGATTGAATGAACATGTATTATAATCACTCTTATTAACCAATAACTTAGATATGATATTAAGTTTGATTAATTAATAGCTTTATAAACTAAGAGAATCAATGAGTAAGACAATACATAAATGATATGTATTTAGTCTAGATAAATATCTTTCTTAGAATTCCCAATCCTTAACGTAAAAGATGGTAATCCTATTTGCCACTTTGGATTAGCAAAACTAAATGTCAAATTCTACTAATCTGGCTGTAAATTAAATCAATCAATTCCTCGTTGCACACACTAGAGGTCAATCAATTCGATCATAAGAAGTAATACAAAAGACACTTAATATTAGTAAATGAAATATACTTTATTTAGAAAATCTCACATAGACTAAATGATAACATTAGTTTCCTTTAACCAAGAAGAATGGTTTAGCTATTCATAGATCAAGGTATGGCCCGAATATAAATGCATCTTTAGTAAAATTACTCCATATAACATACTCCAACACACTACATTGCCAAAATTCTATCATTTCAAGTTGATCATTCTATTATACCTCAACTTTCAATATGTATTCTCCATACACAATTCACAATTTCATGATTGATTACAACCTAAAAATAGAACCTATTTTCATACTTTTCTATATGACATTTTTCTACAATTTTGTCTATTTCACTAATCTTCATTTAACTCCAATTATCGCAGTCCTTTATCACACTTTTTGCACATTTTCTATTTCATTTTTTACCTTCATTCTCACTTCAATTTCAGCTTAACTTGATCACAAACAAATCAAAATCCATGAATAAATACAGACATAAAAAACAGAACATCATTCACTCATATTCATCATTTTCCGCACTTCTTCATTTTTTTGCTGCATTTTTTCATTTTTCTGCTGCATTTAGTAATCAACTTCTAGTCTAATTTTGAAACTCTTAAAGAAAAAAATTGAATTTGATGTTTTCATGAAACATGTATCCATATGTCTCTAATTTAATCCAAATCAAAAATAATCTCATTTGGATAACTATAGAATAAGTTATGGCTAAAATACAGATGCTTAATTAGTGGAAATGTTATAGCTTACATTTTCTAGCACACTCTCTTTTAATTTTCTATATTTTTATAACTTCCTATATTTTACATCTAACACATCTTATACATATATCATATTTTCTACTTCATTTCCTTTTCATTCTCACCTCCATTTCAACTCAATATCATTCACAAACAAATCATGATCTATATTTGATCATTAACCTAAAAACAAAACATATACATGTACCCATTCATCATCAATCTTTTGCACTCATCCAACACCATTATAATGATCATTCTACCTCAAAATCATCTATATAACAATTTATAGGTCATTAATCATCATACACATATTCAAAAGCAAGAAATTTACATACACATTTCATCACTCACGTTCAGCATGCATACAACATCATTTTATGTCCATTTAACCTCTAACTATCATTATACATGCTTCATTTAACACTACCTATAAAGATTAACAAGCTACTTACTTGATTTAGCTTCAATGTATTCAAACACAACAACAAGCCCTAACTTCTCGTGTCATACGATCATCATCTTGAAGGTGGATTAGGTTAGGTTTTCTTGTGGAAAATGGAAGAGACAAACAAAGTGAGAGTAGCAAGGGAAAGATGAGAGAGCTAGGTTCAACATTGGTGGAGATTAGCAACAAAACTCATGAAGAAGATGAAGAAGCTTGAAGAAAATGGAAAAAGTCATGAAGTAGAAGAAGAAAACAAGACAAAACAATTAACTAGGTCTTTCAAGTTAGAATAAACATAGGCTTTAAGACTTGGCTTGGCAAGTGACAAGTTATCCAATTTCTAAGGTTTTAAACTAGGTTCTCTTATTTAACTAGTTTTGCCACTTGTCCAATTTTTAGGGCTTTAAACTAGGTTCTCTTATTTAACTAGTCCAATCAATTCTAATTCCTACTCCAATTGTCTCTCAATTTTTGATGACACTTGTCAATAAATCATAAGGTCATTTATCAAAATTTCCATTACCATAGGATAATAAATTCTACTACCATTTATCAATTGTCTTGTCAATTGGCATTTTTTCTAATTTGAAAATACCCAAAATTTCATAAATTTTCTAAATTTCACCAAATATTCTAAATCAATACATATACTTTCCAAATCAATTTTCAACACATAAAAACCACAATTCTCAATATAATCACATTTATAACTCAATTACACCCTAAAAATGCAATGAATGCATGTACAATCATTTTAATGTGCAAAAATCAATATTCACGCGTGTGTGTATGCTATATTATGCATGAGCATGAAATTTCTAACTTCTCAATAAACTCTCATATACACTATTCTAGGGTCCTAGCCCCTAACATGGGATAATAGGATGTTACAAAGAAGCTTCAAGATTTCCTTTTTTCACCACCTCCATCCTTGGCTTCATCTTCAATCAAAATTTAGTGTGTACAAATTATGGGACTAATGCCTTTTAAATTAGCTAATGTCCATCTAATGACTTCTTTGCGTTGTCTTAGCACTTGAATCAATTGTTCTTCCTACAAAGGACTAAGTTTATTTGAGATAATAATAGGCAACGTACCTTGCTCACCTAAAAATATGTATTTTAGATGGTTAGGAAAATTCTTCAGCTCTAATATGGGTGGTTGAATCAATGAAGAAAATAACATGGAGTTATTTTGGGATAACTCCACATAAGGCAATTGTTTCACCATTTGCTTGGTTCTCTCTAAATTACAAAACATGGCTTCAAGTTAATTATTGGGCACCAACATCCTTTTAAATAATTGCCACTGCAACACATCTCTAATTTCAAGGATTGTCTCAAGTTCATCTCTTCCATTTAAGGAAGAATTTTTTGCACCCAATTGTCAAAATCCACAAAAACAACAAGTTGTTCATCATCTGAAAATTTCATGGAATTGTATATATTGTCCTCACTACCCATCTACAAAATGTAAAAATTAGCTAGAAAAAGCATTTTACCTACTTAAACCAAAATATTCTCTAACGTGCCCTTTGGATAAGCATTCGAATGATTCGCTAATTGAATTACTATAGTCTCTTTGAGGGGCCCCATGTTTAAGGACTTGTAAACATCACAAGGCATGACATTTATTGATGCACCCAAATCTGAGATAGCCTTTTCAATTCTTAGATCACCAATTTTATAGGGAATAGTGAACATACGTGGGTCTTAACACTTAAGTGGTAGCTTTTTCTTCTGAAGTATTGCAAATACATTCTCTCCTAATTTTACTTTCTCATCAAATTTCAATTTTTGTTTTGAAGTGCAGAGCTCCTTTAGAAATTTAGCATAATGAGGGATTTCTCTAATGGCATCAAGCAAAGGAATATTTACTGAGACTTTTCTGAAAGTCTCCAGTATCTCTTTCTCTTGCTCCTCTTTCTTTGCTTTAACAAATCGACTAGGAAAAGGGGGTGGCACAAAAAATTTATGCAGATCTGAATGTATTTTTTCTCCTTTTTACTTTTTTGGTTAGTTGGGTACTTCCTTTCTTGTTTTTTCTTCGATTTCCCTTTTAGAGATTTTTAGAGAAGATTCCTTTAATTCTTTACCACTAAACATCACGATAGCTATGGCACTTTGCTTAGGATTGATTTATATTTAAGCAGGAAAATTTCCAAAATTTTGTGGCTCTAATTAGTAAATAGTTGTTGCCATTTGGCTCCATTGATTTTCAAGATTTTGATACCAGCTTCAATATCTTGCTGAATTATCATGGTGTTAGTAGCCAAAGATTTAACTATATCTTCTAAAGAGCACTTACCTTTGAAATTTGGTGCCATTTATTAATGTTATCTAGGAACATAAGGTTACCTATATTATTGGAAATTTAAGGAAGCTTATTGTCCTTAAGAGTTCCCATAATGCAAATTTAGATTGTCATGCCAACCTGGATTTTAGTTGTTTGAGAATAGATCATATTTCCTTCGAGCCCAACAAATCCTCCCATGACATTGACTTGTTCTGCATTTTCCTCTTACAAAATCAGGCATGCATTAGTAGAGTGTCCCAACATTAAACATATTCCACACACCCTCGCTTCTTTCTTTGTCACTGTGAGTTACCGCACCAAAGATGTAAGATCGTCTAATCTCTTCTCCAATGTTGATACATTCACCTCATTCAATTGTTTTGAACTGTGGCTAGAACGTATCCCAAATTGTTATGTATTGGAAGCCATGTTTAATATCAAATCTCTTGAGGCTGCCTATATTTTATCAACCAAAGCTCCACTACTTGTAGCATCAATCATACTCCTGTTTGTAATCAAAAGACCTTCATAGAAATATTGAATCAATAGTTGATCGTTTATTTGGTCATAGGGGTAGCTTGTACAAAACTTATTGAATCTTTCCCAATATTCATATAGTGTCTCACCCATGTGTTGATGGATGCCACAAATTTCTTTTCTAATATTGACAGCTCTTGATGCTGAAATTTTTTTTTCAAAAAAATAGTCTCTTCATTTCTAACCATGTTTGCACTTTTTCACCAACATAATACTACAACCAATCTTGAGCTTCATCTTTAAGAGAAAATGGAAAAGCTCTTAATTTGATTTGCTCCTTAGTTACATTCATAGGCTTCATACCCATACAAAACAACATCAAACTCCTTTAAATGCTTATAAGGATCCTCTCCCAGTAGATCTCGAAAAATTGGCAACAAATGAATCAGCCCTGACTTTAATTCAAAGGCATTGTTGTCCCTCAAATTCAAAAAATTGATGCAACAGGGCTATTATACATCCGTAGGGGTCGCTAATTCATGAAGGGTATGATTTGTAGCCATCTTTTCTTTCTTTTATGCTTGTTGTCTCTGTTTTGTCTACTTTCGTAACTTTTTGGTTGTCTTTTCTATCTATGAATCAAATAGAAACTGTGTTGCTTTGTATACTCATGTACATACATATACCATCAAGAAATCCCTAATAATGGCTCCAATATTTGGTAATGTTGTAGCCTGCAACAAAAAATAATACCGACTTTTATAATGAAACATGTAGTTAGTGAAGAGTTAAGATCGTTCCCATGAGGAATCTATTAGTAAGTGTTTCACGAGTTAAAACTAAAAAAAATGGGGGAGATTTTAAATAACTTGATTTTAAGGAATTAAAATTCAAAAAAAATAGAATTAAACAAAAATACCAAATCTGGAAAATTAATGGACAACCTTGGTTTCGAGTCACCTACGTTATCAAACTAGTATGGATCATCGATATAAAATTACATCCATTAATAAATACTCATTGAATGGTGTTCTCTTTTAGGATTACACAAATATAAACATTTATTCTAATCACTCTTATTAACCAACAACTTAGATATGATCTTAAGTTAGATAATTAATAGCTTTAAGAACTAAAAGAATCAGTAAGCAAGACAATACACAAACGATATGCATTTAGTCTAGATAAATATCTTTCTTAGAATTTCTAATACCTAACATAAAAGATGGTTATCCTATTTACCACTTTGGATTAGCAAAACTGAACATAAAATCCTACTAATCTAGCTGTAAATTAAATCAATCAATTCCTAATTTTACACCCTAAAGATCAATCAATTCAATCATAAAAAGTAATACGAAAGACACTTAATATTAGTAAATAATATAAAGTTTATTTAGAAAATCTCACACAGATTAGATGATAATATTGGTTTCCTTCAACCAAGAAAAACGATATAGATATTCATAATAGTGATGAAACTTGACAGAAGAATAGTAGAATGTCTGGTATTCATATCTGTCCTTTTCCAGAAAAATGAAAGACTCCCTAAAAGAACAAAATAAAAACATGAATGATAAGATGTCTAAAAGTGATTGTCGTCCTCCCTTCTTAAAGTTATTTGATCAGATACACTCCCCCCATGAAATCAAGTAGCAGATCTGCATATAAAGAAAACAACTTGATTCCCAAAATAGATAGAATCCTAAGTTTATCAAATCTCTTTCCAAATCAGACTTTGTTGATAAACTTTTCCTTTATACGTGCCCACACTTAGTGAAAACTAGAAATTCGAATTGCCTTTGCTTTTCTTGCATCTTTTGATTCAAATTCAACTCCCATGTGTTTAAAATCACCTAATAATAATTAAAAGTGAAGTCCATGAATTTAAAATAAATATTTCATCATATTAAAGAGATTTTTGTCCAAAGTTAGCCCAAAAATAATAACTTATCATATAATTAACCTTATGGTGTAGTATACGAGAACATTTACAATTTAGAGTGGAGCAACTCTTATAATTATGGATGGAGGTATATTTATAGCAACAAGCATCTCTATGTAGCCAACTTTGGAAGATAAATTAATATAAGTCCTTGTTGAAATGAAAGTTGATCAACTCAAATTTGAGAGTGAAGAAAAGATAAATGTTGGCTTCATGAATAGAGGGACAATTCAAAAAGAGCTTCTAGAAGAAAAAGAAAGTATTTTAGATAAAATAATGAAATGCCTTGCCAAGAGAGTAGCTAGTCAATATGAATTTGATGAGAAATTTTTCTTCACCTATATATGATGAGTATAATTTGAGCTTCCAACCATCTAAGAGTGAAAAAGAGACTACAGTTGATTTTATGAGTGAAGATGCATTTTAAGAAGGCAAGGAGGTAACTGTTGTTCTTAAAAATATGATGATTAAGTATATTCAATAATCAAACATGAGGCATTAGGAAATAGTGGTTTGTATATAGAATATGGTGAATCTAATTGATTAGCTAGTGAAGATATTATTTAACGAACCACTAGGAAGTTTTCTTAGTCCTAATGAAGCAGATCCTAAAAAAATTTGGAATGGCAATCACCTTTAGTAATGAACATGAACTCGAAGAAGAAGAAGAGGAAGAGGAAGCTAGTATTACAAATAAACTAATAGAACTCCTTACTAACATGAAAGTTGAGCAATGTGAATTTAAGAGTGAAGAAAACATAAGGGTTGGCTTCACCGATGAAGTGACATTATAAGAAGAGCTTCCGGATGAAGAAGAAGTCTCCATTCAAAAAGGAAAAGTATAGGAGTAGCAAAACGTAATTGAAGAAAATGAGCCAGAAACCTCTATTTAGGAAGAAGAAAAGTAGATAGAGGAGGTTAAGGAAGAATTGGTAAAGGAATCAAGGAAACTATTGACGAGGTGTTAATAGTGACCTTAAGTATGGAGGGTACCCACTTTCCTAAAGACAAACTATTTAAGCTAGCTGATGATATAAGGATTTCTAGTATTCCTTTCATTTTTAACAATTTGTCATTAAAAAGGGCATTAATAGAGTCTATTGTTTTAATTAATATAATCAATTATGTCCTTGTTATTATCTTGTAGGCTCTGAAATCACTTTGTGGAAAAAAAAAAGGGTGAAAGCAAGTAGCTAATTATTAATCCAGGATAACATTAAACATGCAGGTTACGTTGAGCCAATGATGTTAGAGAAGTGCTACATGGGAGGCAATCTATGAATTAGTTTTAATTTTATTTCAATTTTGATATTATCTTGTATTTGCTTTTATCTTAATATAATATTTTATTTTCTATTATGTTATTTCTTTTTATTTTATCCTTTTCTTTTATATTTTGCAAGGATGTTAGTTTCATATTAGATGTATTAGAATAAGAGAAATGGTCATAGTCAGGAAAGCACCACTAAACCCTCTCACTTTTCCTAAATGTTTATATTGTGTACATGTTGGGGACAATGTATGACTTTAAGTGTGGTGATGGGTTTATTGAATTTTAACTAATTTCTTCTTGCTTATTATAATCCTGATTATAAATTCTATTGATTGATATCTTGAATTGCTTGAATATGTCCATTAATGTTGTACTTTATTATTGAATATTGATTTGAATTAGTGTGCAAAAGGCTGATGGTTAGAGTATAATTATTTTTCTAAGTCATATTTTTCATAATCATTGAAATTTTCAAGTTGAATGAAATTGCATATTATTAATGCACATATATAAGAAATTTTTTTGTAAGATGTTGAGCCAAAAAAACCTAATTTTCAAAATTTTTAAAGCTCTTGTTATTCATTCATATGTGTGATATCATTGCATAGAAGGACAATTCTATAAGTTGCTTTTATCATGCATGTTGAGACCATATTTGTTAGATTAGAAACATTGACATGATTAAGGCATTTAGATTTACCAACTTGTTTTAGCTTATTTCTTTCAAAATTACCATACCAAAAAATTTACCTTTAGGAATAACCAAGTTAAGCTTTAGTCTTTTCCATTCACTAAATATACACTTTAACCTTTATCCTATTTTTGTTTGAAGACCTGTTTATTGTTTTAAAACTTGGAGATTATTTATATTTTTCACTTATGGAGACTTGAAATTTGTGAAAGGTCTAATATTTCTTAAAGTGTGGTGCTAAATGTTTAGTGTGAAAAAAAGACAAAAAAAATATATAAAAAATATAAATAAATAAATAAATAAATATTATTGTATAATACTATTAGTTTTGCAATGGAAGGACCTATGTGTACTTATAAACAAGTCTTGAATTATATGGTGTAGTAAATTTCCTTCAATTTAACCCTTTTTATTATCCCACTCATATCTTGCCTCAGCCTCATTACAACATTATAAAGACCTTTTCATTTTTATTTCTAATTTGTAAATAAGTGGTGGAGATGTGATTTTGTTGCAAGCCTATGGTAAGAATTTTACTATGCTTGATTGAGAGTTTTGATGCTTTTTACCCTAAACACTTGAGTTTATTGAGTAAAATCTTGTTGAGGTTATAAAGAGATATACTTTTGATTTCAATGCAATTATTAATGTGATTATTATTACTATTACTTAGGAAATTAATTTTAGGATAACTTAATTCTAATTGTATGTTAATTTAATTCAATAGGATATAATGATGTATAGTATAAATAGGCAGGTTGAAATTGATGATGGATTTATATTTTATACTTTTATGTCCATATTTGATTTATTTTTCTTGATATTTTATACTATTTCTATATATTTTGTACTTAATGTCCTTTAAGTGTGTTTATAGGTGATAATTGCCTTTATAGACTTAAAAGGAGAGGAATTCGGGCAAAAACATCGTGTAAAACAAATAATCAACAAATCTGAAGGAATGCACGACTCTGTATCATGATCATGCTCTTATGGCTGTGCACTTTTATGATATCTAGCGAATTCTAATTATGCAAGGTCTGATGCACGACTTTGCAAGAGACATGCACCTCCTAGAATCTTAAGTTTCCTAATAAAAAGATGTTTTTAATGGAAATTGGAAGGAGGAGACTTTGTGAGTTGATTTTTAGACATAGAGTCATTCTCAAGGGGTGATTTTAGTCCAGAGAAGTGGAAAGCATGAGGAAATCAACGATATGTCCATCGGGATACAGGATCATAAATCTGCATCTCAAGAATTATTTAATAGAAGATAATCAAGGAGATTTAGAATTACAATCCTGTTTTTTTCTATTTGCTTTTCTTTCAATGTATGTTTGATTTTGGGTTTGATTATATATAACTAAACATCCAGTAGGTATTTAAGTTAGATGAACCCTATTTCAATTCCTTAACATGTGTTGATCTTTCTATTAATGTCATTGATTGGTTGATTTATTGCAATCCAATTGCTTGTTTTATTTATGATCTAGTGTTCTAAAATGTTAAACCATAATCGAATTTCATATGTAGCGATTGAGAAATCCTAGGTTTGAATAGATCTATAGTAATTGGAAAGAGTTGATTTGTTGGCCCCAAATTTTTTTTTGATGAATAAGTATGATTTGCATTAATTATAAAGTCTTTATGAAAGTTTGTGGAGTTAATTATTATGTTGAGGTTAGAAAGATTATATGATATAGGTTGATTGAATTAAAGTGTTAAGGTTACAAGAATGTTCAAAGGTATTTTTGACAAGATACTTAAGGTTAAAAGAACCTAAGCTTATAAGGAAGGGCAAGGTGGACTTTTCTCAATCATTAAGGGTAAAATGGGAAGAAAGAAATGTTTTCTTCTTCTTAAAGATGGGAAAAACAAAAATAGGAGAGAAAGAAGAGAAATAACAAATCAAAGAGAGAAAGAAGAGAGATTTCGGTGGTTGAGAGAAAAGAAGAGAGTTGAGCTAGGGTTTCTTCATTTTTTAGCTTTAGAGAGAGATTTTAAAGTGGTTCAAGAAGAGAAAAAGGTAGAGGAAGAGAAGAGCGTCTATTTGAGCTAAAGATCTCTTCATTTGGTAAGGAATCAAGGTAAGATCATTTTAACTCTTTTGGATTTTTGAAAGGATTTTAGTTCATGGAGTTTAGAAAATGCATGTGTTTAAGTATTCTAGCACCAATTTTAGTGATTGTGCTTTGTGAGATTTTCAATTGAAAACCCTATTAAGTGAGATTTTTGTTATTATAGAAGGAAATCAAGAAAGGTAAGAGAAGCAAGAGTTGAGATATTTTGATCAAGTCTTTAAGCAAGGAAATCAAGGTGGGTATATGTTTATAATAGAGTAAATAAGCCACTAAATGTTTTATTTAAATCAAAGAAATTTTAATGATTTCAATTGCATCATAAGTGTTGCATTTATTGTTTTTGAATGATTTGAGAAATTGAAATTTGTTGTTATATAAATTGTGTGATGATTTATGAAAAGACTTTGAGAGTGATTTATTGAAAAGATATCATGTTTATGAAACCATATTTCGAAATATATCATATTTATCAAAAGTCAAGATTCAGAAAAGTGTCATTTTAGGCAATATGTTTACAAGATGTGAAATACATGATTATGTGGGTTTGTGGTGGTCCCCTAAGTTAAGTTAAGTGTACTTTGACAAAAAGGCTTCTCTTACCTGCCCGTTAGTGGCATGGAGCTTCTTCAAGGACTCCCATAAGATCACGGCTACATAAAACCATTATGTGGGATTGCGTTAGTATGTTCTGCTTACAGCTACACAGGACCCTTAGGGGAAATGTGTAGTACATTCCGTTTTGGATCCACCCAAACCATTCTGATGTGCTTATGTGCCTATGATCTGTGAACAAGTTTGATACATTCATGTTTTATGGTTTGTGAATTTGACTACACGATGAGAAATATGTGTTTTATGAACTCAATGAAAATTTTCTGTGACAAGTAAAATGTTTTGAAAAGTTTTGTTTATTTTTTTGTTATAAACTGTTACCTACGAGTTGTCATACTCACTC
>JANITW010000009.1:6629307-6655217 GCA_027564335.1 Erythroxylum williamsii
AAGTTTGCATTAAAACAAGTGAGAGGTCAGTTAAGAGAGCTTGTTTCGGGTATGAACTCTTTTAGGTATTTGAAGCATATCTTGAGTTATATAACTCGGATTAAGTTGATTCTTGTCTCTATACGACCGTGAGGCACTAAGCTATATTTGGTATGAACAAGTTGGTATGTGATTATGATGTTTAAGTAGTGTGCGCTTGCCACGATTGTAGAGTTACAGATAAGGATCCTGCAAGATCATAAGCACAAGGCTTCAGAATTTCAGTAGTTAAGCAGTTGGGTCTCGAGATCCGACTCTTGTGGGATCAGAACAAGAGTGACAGTGTTAAGCCCAAGTAGTTGGGTCTCGGATCCAACAGTTGGGGTCCGGTCTCGATATCGGGATCCGACATCATGTGGTACCAGAGCAAGAAAGGATTCCCAGGAACCGCGTTTTAGAAGTATGATGATCCTGATCATAAGTTACATGCAGTCGGGTTTCGAGATTCCGGGCCGGGTCCTGACATCAATATATCAGGCTCAACATATGCAAGCTTAACAAATACAGGTTCCTATATGTTGACTTAACATATGTAGTCTTAATATGTACATTCTAAACATATGTCGGCTATAGTCTTAACATATGCAAGATCCATGTATGTAGACTTAGCAAATTCAGGCGCAACATATATAAACTTAGCATATGCATGCTTAATATGTGCAAACTTAACATTTGTAAACTTAATATATACATTTACAACATATGTTGGTTCAGTCTATAGAGGTCAGCAAACACATGCTAACATATGCACACTCAGCATACTTAGGTTTAACATATTGTAGGCTCAACACTTACATGTTCAAAATATGCATATAAAACACCTATTCAAAGATCCAATAGTCAACCTAGAGTTGGATAAACCTTACAAGGAGAACACCCATTGAAAGAGTCTTAATCTAGTAAAGACTATAGAGTTCTTAATGTATACAAATGTGATCTCTTTATTTTTATCTAGTTGATCATATAGATTATGATGACATTTAAATGCTAAAGAGTTAGAGTTATATTACATATCATCCTCTTTGGAAATTTACTAAAAAAATATATTAATTGTTGGCACTCAAATTTTTTCTTGATGAATAAGTATGATTTACATTAATTATGAGGTCTTTATGAAAGTTTGTAGAGTTAATTATTATGTTGAGGTTAGAAAGATTATATGATATAGGTTGATTGAATTAAAGTGTTAAGGTTATAAGAATGTTCAAAGGTATTTTTGACAAGATACTTAAGGTTAAAAGAACTTAAGCTTATAAGGAAGGGCAAGGTGGACTTTTCTCAATCATTAAGGGTAAAATGGGAAGAAAGAAATGTTGTCTTCTTCTTAAAGAAGGGGAAAAATGAAAATAGGAGAGAAAGAAGAGAAATAACAAATCAAAGAGAGAAAGAAGAGAGATTTCGGTGGTTGAAAGAAAAGAAGAGAGTTGAGATAGGGTTTCTTCATTTTTTAGCTTTTGAGGGAGATTTTGAAGTAGTTCAAGAAGAGAAAAATGTAGAGGAAGAGAAGAGCTTCCATTTTAGCCAAAGATCTCTTAATTTGGTAAAGAATCAAGGTAACATCATTTTAAATCTTTTGAATTTTGGAAGGATTTTAGTTCGTGGAGTTTAGAAAATGCATGGGTTTAAATATTCAAAAACAAATTTTAGTGATTGTGCTTTGTGGGATTTTCAATTGAAAACCCTATTGAGGGGAATTTTTGTTATTGTATAAAGGGGATCAAAAGAGGGAAGAGGAGCCAGAGAAGAGACATTTTGAGCAAGTTTATAAGTAAGGAAATCAAGGTGGGTTACGTGTTTATAATAGAGTTATGACCAACTAATGCTTTCCCAAATTAAGAAAATAAAATGATTTCAATTACTTCATAAGTGGTGCTTTTATTACCCTTTGAATGATTTGAGAAATATTTATATGTTGGGTATATGAATTTTGCTGATGAATTTCAAAATGAAGAAGGAAATGCTTTGAAACATTTTATGATATGCCTTAAAACATGTCATGGCATTTTGTATGAATGAAAAGATGAGAAAGCATGAAAGTATGAGCATATAATAAAATAATTTGAGCATGATTATGTGCTTTTGTTTGGGCGAGAGTGGAATCATTATGCTTGTCATGTGCACATTGACAAGAGTCTTCTCCCGACTGCTCGCTTGTGGCATATGAGCTTCAAAAAATGGACTTATTTTGTTCATGGTGTAAACTTCAGTTTCACCATTCTATTTCCATGGAACCCTCGAGCAATTTGTTTATACATTGAATCTTTGAATTGTCAAGTTTGTTGCATAATTTAAGTGTTTTGATGTGATGATAATTTTAACTATGAGTTTTAGAGCTAAAATTGTGAATTTGACTGAGAACTTGAGAACAAAGCGTATTATAAATTCATTATGACTTTTATAAGATAAAAGAACATTTCAATGAATTTTGCTTATTCTCCGTTATAAACTTGTTACCCACTAGCCTTCAAGCACACCCCCTTTTTCATCCCATCTTTAGGTGATAGCTAAGAGATCAAGTGATCAAGAGCCTAAGGAAATACTCCAAATTTGCTTATTTTGTATTTTGAGTTGGTTTTGGGAAAGCACAATGTTTTAGTCGCATTTCAAGAATATTTTGAGACGATGATGTAAAGTGACTTGGAATGCCATTAAAGATTTGTAAAACTTTATTCTTTTGATGTTAATGAAATATAAATGATGTGTGGATGATGTGAGTTGAAATTAGATATACGTGAAGAAGTTATCAACTTGAGTTGCTGATTTTGGAACATGAATTATTGATACACACACACACACACACACACACACACACACGCATAAGTGAGATGTTATGGAAAGGAAGAAAGGAATTATGACTGATTAGATGTAGTTGAAGGTAATGAGACAAATGAGTTGAGATTTGAGAGTTTAATGAAGTAATTTTGGTAGTTGAATGGTTATGCTCAGGACATTCCAAGTCTACATAGTGCAAAATTTCAAGTCTTCCATAAGGGAAAAATTTGTGTTATGAAATTAGGGCAAAATATGGATTAATCTAGGTTGAATTAAACAAATTTGTCTTCTAGAAAGTTGTATCTTATGTTTCTAGCTTTCCAACAGTATATAGTATGAAATTTTTGGACATCGAAGTCGAAAGTTATGGTCTATATAAGGGAAGATGTTCAGGAGTATAGATTGTATCATCTGAGGATGACATGTCATCTAGTAATAACGTGTTGTCTGGAGATGACGTATCATCTAGAGATAACGTATCGTCTAGTGATGATGTATCATCTGGTGATGGCGTGTTGTCTGGTGATGACATGTCGTCTGGTGATGATGTGTATCTTCTGTGCACTGTTCATCTTACATCTTCTAGTCCCATTTTGGGCCTGTAGATGATAGAATCTATCTTTAAGATCTTCATACAAGTTGTAGATATTAAAGTCCTCTTTTAAACTATCTAAATAACACCTTAATCCGATATCTCTAGAGAAAGTTATGCTAATTATTCCAAATAGGTCTTAGACTGAAACTTCTTTTAGTCATTATTCATCTTGTATTTTTTGGTCCAATTCTGAACCTTTAAAAGACAAAATATCTCCTAATATCTTCATGAAAGTTGTATATATTAAATTCTTCTTTCAAACCATCTAATAATAACCTTGACAATTGTAAAACATCTTCTGTGTACTGTTTATAAACTTCTTCTGGGTACTGTTCATCTTGTATTGTTTGGTCCAATTTTGACCCTGTAGATGATAAAATCTATCTTCAAGGTTTTCATGAAAGTTGTATATGTTACAGTCCTCTTTGAATCCATCTAAGAATGACCTTGATCTGATATCTCTAGAGAAAGTTATGACAATTGTAAAACATCTTCTGTGTATCATTCATAAACTTCTTCTAGGTACTGTTCATCTTGTATTGTCTAGTCCAAACCTTATAAATGATAGAATCTATCTTCAAGGTCTTTATGAAAGTTGTAGATATTGAAGTCCTATTTAAAACAATCTAAAAATAACCTTGATCCAATATCTCTAGAGAAAGTTATGCTAATTGTAAGACATCTTCTGTGTATTGTTCATAAACTTCTTCTGGGTACTATTTATCTTGTATGTTCTCGTCCAATTTTGACCCTGTATATGATAGAATCTATCATCAAGGTCTTCATAAAATTTATAGATATTGAAGTTCTCTTTCAAAACATCTAAGAATGAACTTTATTTGATAACTATAGAGTAAGTTATGCCAATTTTACTGAAATAGGTTCCATATGATTGAGCACAAAACCTTGTTTGATTCTTTTGGACATAACTTTGTTATCCGATCTCCAAATGAAATGATCCTTGATATATTCCTAACACATTTTCCTACCTCTTAATAAAATTTTATGGCCTTTGATAATGAATTTAAGAAGATTGATTGAATCAATTTAAGGGTATCAGATGGAAGAGTATAAATTGGATATTTTATTCAACATGTTTTGGTATTTTATTGGTATCCTAATCTATAGAGGTCCGAATAAGATGATCTTTGTTTCAAAATAAACTAAAGACATAGAGCTTCGAATGATCTGAAGGAATAGAATTTTAATTCAGCCCTTAAGACTTTCCATTTCTGAATGGAAGTTGAGCACAGAATATTTTCTTCAGTATAAGAATAATTCAGAAATGGGGCCCGACACTTATGGTATCGGAGAATGAAGATGAACCGAGGATGACTGACGAGGGTTAATTGGAATAACCATGCATGGTAACAAGAACAAGCACACATTTTTATGACCTCCAAGTTGAGCTCTGAAATCGGGGTCCAATATGATTGCAACCCTAGAGATAGGATGATATAAATCTTTTAGATTATGGTCAAACCTAATTGAGGGACTCATAAATTGATAATGCAATCTTATAAAATTTAAAATTAGTAATTCGCTTAGAAACCTTAGGATTAGTTGTTAGTAGACTTAAGGTTAACTACTGGCATACTGTAAGAGTCTCCACAGTCCAATAAATCATCAAATAATTGCATGATAAGAGGTCAATTGTTAAAGGTTTAGGAGGATTCATAACCTAGATACTAATTACTCAATATTGATAATTTCCTAGTGCTTCCTAAATTCTCTATTCAACTTTGTTCTTTATTTTATTTTGTTCACTTGTTTTTATTTCCTTCAATTAAAAATCTAAAGTTAATCCTTAGGCTAGATAATAGGGAAAGAGTAAATACTAGTATTCTTAGTCTTTATGGGATCAACCCATACTTGCCAGTACTAGCTATAACTACATCTTGTACTTGTAGTATTAAATATTGACTACTCACATAAAAGGTCAATCAAGCATAAAAGTCACCTAGCCTTTTTAAGAGTAAGAACCTTGTCATGAATTCTCGATTACTCAACTTCGTCACTATTTCAAATGGCCACTAGCACCACTATTTAACTTCAAACTTTTTCTTTGGTTTGAAGATAGTGGAATGAATTTAGTTAATACAGAAAAATTTTCTTTCTATTTTTTCTATTTTAAATTTTGATGTGGCATAATAAGAACTTGATGCATTTTTTAGTTACAAGTACACAATATAGTTGTAGGTAGCACTAGCGAGTACAGGTTAATCCCTCAATGAATAGTGATTAACTATTGACTAGTCATAAACTTAATTATCTAGGCTACCAACTACATTCAACTAAAAAGGAAAACAAAACTAACAGTCAAATTTCCAAAGCAAAGCAATAACAAAAAAGAAAGTTATCTATGAATAAGCTATAGGTAAGATTTCTCCTTATACTTCACTATGTTTAACTTCGCCTTGATTTATTAGATAATTCTAGTTTCTTATACAAATAAGAATGTCTTAATTAAATTATACTCTCTCTCCCTCGTTCTTAAATTGAAATAATCAAAATCTCTTTCTAAACAAAACAACCTAATAATGAATTAATTAATTTTGTGAATTCTTATAATAGATTTTACCCTAACCTAGGAACTCTTAGTTCTCTCTTAAGTAACTCACTCTCAACCCTCTTTATCTATGTTGTGATCTAAACATATAATTTATTTCTCAATCTCAATGTAAGAATCTAATTATTTAATCTTGTTTCTTCAATTCAACATGATATAAAAATATGAAGAAGTCTCATTACAACTAAAATCTTTCGCCGAACTAAAGACCAAATCAATACACAATTTTATAGTTCATCACATCTAAATATATAACCCAATTTAGTTCATATTACAAGAAATAATAAAAATATAAAAAACAAGAGATAAGAATGAGTTATGGTTCTTAAATCCCTATCCTTCTTAATTGAACTTGATGAAATCTTGTTTTTCTCCAAGATTGTCTCCTCTTTAATTTTCTCTTCAGTCTCCTCAACCTTATGACTAATTTTTGGTCCTCCTAAGCATATCTCCTCTTTTCTTTCTCTTTTTTAATCTTTTTATCATGAAACCTTAGTAATTTGGTCAAATAATTATAAAACACAGCCACGCGTTAGTTCCTATATAGCTTTACACTCCTCTTGACTTCTTTTTGCATAAAAGATTTTTTTGTCTTGATAGGTCTAACACAGCCTAGTGTCACTCGTACAATGCTTTATACAAAAATGACGAAGTAACAAAATAAAACAACATAGAATACAGGTTGAACACAACCCTATTTTAGTCCTGCCATTCATAAAAACATCTCCCTATTAGTTCTTTTGTTCAAAACATAACCCCATGTTGGTATCCCTATTCAGAAAGTGGGTCCTTGTTGTTCCCACTATTGATGCCCTGTCCTAATATATTCCTGTAAATTCATCCTAAGATCATTCCAACTTGACTTAGACTTGCATGAATTCATTCATTCTTCACTGGAGAGAAAAAACAAAAAAAAAGCTTGTAAAGAAAATATAAACTAAATTAAGTACCAAATATCATATAAATTAAAAGCTTTATAAATCATGCTAAAAACATAGTGCAATTAATTATTACCATCTACATCTATTTTAAGCTACTTAACCAGTTTTATTGAAAAACAAGTGTGTGTGTGGATGAAAATACAACTATTTTGACTAAAGTTAGGTATGTAAGAATCTACTTCCGCTGATAGGATAAAACTTAAAAGATTGAGTATTGATGGGAGCTTAATGGAGTCCAAAATCGTAGTGGAAATCGATAAAGGATAGTGAGAAAAAGCTTATGAAAAATAAAAAGTTGAAAGTAGGGATGAGTATTCGGGTAATTCGGGCCCAATTTTTACTATTCGGGCCCGACCCGAATTACCTGAAATTTTTTTTCTTACTCGGCCCGAACCCGAACTTTCAATTACCTGAACTTACCTGGCCCGATTTACCCAAATTACCTATTTATCCGGCTCGATTTACCCAAATTATCTCGCTCCAATTTACCCGAATTATCCTAATTACCCTATTTCATAATTCTTTTAAATCTAATTCAGGTAATCGGCCCCGCCCGAATTTTATCGGAATTACCTGTCCCGGCCCGAAAATAATTCGAGTAATACCCGAGCTGGTCCGAATTACTCGAAATTTAGCATTTGCTTACCCGAATTAATTCGGGCCGAGCCGGATAATCGGGTCGGCCCGGATAATGCTCACCCTTAGTTGAAAGATTCAGCATAGTGCGAGACTATAAGGAGATAATAGATTAAAAAAAAGCCCTAATGCAAAAACAGCTAAGGATAGAACCTTAGTAAGAATATTCCAAGTTTAAAGAAAAAAGATGTTAATATCTCACATATGCCAAATCTTATGTTAACAAAGAATGAATGAAAAAATGATTTACAAATCCATAAATGAAAAACTCTTAACAAGTTAGTTTTGTATATTTGGTTCTCTTCAATTCGACATAGAGTTGTTTAGTTCTCTTAAACTAGAAATAGACTTGTTATCTCAAGATGTTGCAAAATGATACTAAAAAAGTTATATGGACCTAAAAAAACATTACTGCATCAATAAAATGTCCCAAGATGTTGCAAAATGATACTAAAAAAGTTATATGGACCTAAAAAAACATTACTGCATCAATAAAATGTCCGAAAAGTACTTATAGTTACCAACTTCTCATCAACTAATAACGTTTTCAGTTAAAAAGTGTGCAACATAATTTGAGCCTATCCTTATCCTAGAGAAACATCAACTCTGGTAGCTATGATATCATGACGAGACGTAAGTAAGGGAGAGAACAACTTCTTTTGATGTGGTGAAGTAGGAGTTTAGCATTACGAATACATTTAACCATAGATTTTCCTTCTCAGCTGACTCGAGCCTACTTTATGAACAATTGCCTGAATTCTGCTGGATTTCCTCGGTAAAAGCTGCATTGCTTCTTCCTGACTCCTTGAGTGACATTTTGAAAGAACTTTTGTAGGGACTGCATAGCTTCTTCGTCGTCCTAGATAGGATCATATCACAAGGATCAAATCAACTTAAAACTCAAGTCAACCACAATACAAATGAAACCTGCTCACTACTCAACAACGTGGGTCTAGATGAGGAAACTTGTAATCCATATAGCCTAAACGTGAAAAATGCTGTCTACATGTTATCAATGGTACGGGAATTCATAATATTTCCAGACTCAAAAACATGGCATGCAGCTCTTGTTACCACAGAAGAAGTGAGCACACATACCTTAGATTCGATAATTTTAAACTAAATTACTTTTCTCGAAATACTTGAATAAGAACAGCTATTTGATAGGGTAATAAGATCGAACTAGCTAGGTGGCCTACACAGCTTTTATAGCTGCAGCTCAAAGGCTTAAAAAGTATTTTCCTATACATATTCTAACACGGAACATAAGGCTTTCGTACAGTCCAACAATTTGATTGTAAATGATCAAAGTTGGCGTAAGATCATGTGTGGCTGCGTAATGCCTGCATATATATATTCTAGCACACGTGTATAAGCCTATACTGCAAATAATGAAAATCAAACAATTAAGTATTGGAACTTACACGGAGGATGTTAATGAGCCTTGAATCGGTCAAAATCACAGGAAAGGACATCCTTAAACATTCACGTGCCCTGCATATGAAATATAAATGTATAGTGCTGAAAATATTAATGGCAGCATGAGTGCAACTTTGCAGGGCTAACCTTGGACTTTCCGAGAAACTATGGTAACAGCAGATGATGAGTTTCAGCAACTGCTTGGATTGATTTTCTGAAAATTTCTCAATCATATTTCCCAAAGCTTGTCCTATGGAAAAAAATCGTTCCGCAATGGCGCAACAATAGTTCATACCCTGATTGTTTTTCAGAATCTTGTGGACTATAAATGTAGCTACCTGCATTCGGATGCATTAAGTAGTATTAGACCAATCTCACAACATGTCCCTGATCAAGCTAGAGATTACAGATATTCGCCATGGATAGTATGTTAGAGTAACCAATCGTAAGCCACCTAATGATCATATTAGACTTAGACAACTTAAACTCTGACAGCTAATACTGCTGACAGTTTGCATCATCTCGAGTAAGTTTCATAAAATCTCCTATTTATCGCATAACTAAAAGACTTTTTGGAGCTTATGGTAAGGTGTACTGTTTCTTGAAACCAAAGTCATAGTGATGGCATTCAGGCAAAGCCTTCGGGAACTTGCATAATTATGGAACAAAAATCCAAGACAAAAATTAATGCGGTAATGTAGAATTCATAAAATAAAGAGTTACGACACAAACTGTTTGTGACAATCCATTGCCCACTTCCATGGAACGTAGACAACAGGGAAGTACTTGAGATTCAAGAAGGAATCGTACAACTCGTACGTCATCAATCTGCAGAAGAAGAAGAGCTTCAATCCAAACTTGCAAGATCAAAAGCTGAACTTACCTTTCAGTCAAAGCTAGAATTGTGTAAAACCAACTTTTTCCTTTCCCCTATGCTATGGGATACTTTTACTACTTCTAAAAGCTTAAATGGCTCAAGAAATTATTAGTCTGTTCTCTGTGATGTTGTGAACAAAAAAAAAAAAAAAAGAAAGAAAGAAAACTGGCAAGAAGAAATTCAAACAATCATGTCCACAGAAAAAACAAAATCCGAAGTTTATAAAGTACCTTCACCAAAGCGCCAATAACACCTAAGCTGGTAAGTCTTAGGGATTCATGAGGCGTTTCCTTTCTTGGGTTGCTAAGAAAAGGATAAATATAAGCAGGTATCTTAGCTGCATGTAATAAAATTTAATTAGAAAGCTCACCATCCCACTTGTCTTACGAATGATCACAAAGTGGAAGCATTCAGGTCTATATTTAAAGATAAAGGAAAGAACTTTATAACAGAATTTGGAAGCTATTACTTTAGCAGTCTGAACATTCATAAACTCACAAAGCATAAGAAATCAACACAGCTTTTCCCTTTAACACTGAAACTGTGAAAAGAATACATGGGATTAAACATTTTTTTGCGTTGATGAGTAACGCATAACAAAGATTCTAAAAAATCCAAATTGCAACAAAGTTCATTTCATTCTAGTGAAAAATGCTCTGGATTGTCTCCACAGACTTCCCATCCCAGCCCTAACCCTCTTTGTTTCAGACCAATCTTGAAAATCAGTTTCCCTTTTAGCTATTTTCCTAGGTGGGCTCTTTCTTGCTTCCCAGACCTGTCAATTAGTTACCATTAATGACAAAATCCCTGCCCTTGGTTTCGCCTTGGTGAGCTCCTCCTCAACCCCAGTAGTCCCTAACTCGCTTTCAGACGTGGTGTCCTTTAAAGAGCGGAGTCTATTAATTACCCCAGTGTGTTCCCTTTGCTTTCTCGTCCCTCTCCCCTTCCAAACCAAATGCTTCTCAGATGGCTGCTGTGATCTCTATGGATTTACAGTATTTATAACACTCAATTTACAACTGTCAATAACCAACTTTTCTTGAGTTTCTTTAACTCGATTCTTGTACGTTGATTTGCATGGCGCTATATGTGACGACCCTACACTCCACCTGAAATTCTGAGACATACTTCCTACAAACTCCTCCTTGGATCATAAATTCAGCTTCTAAACTCCTATCATTTTTCTCTAGTAATATCTAATTTTGAAATGCTTAGTTTTACCATGAAAAACTAAATTCATTGAAAATGATATAGCCGCTTGATTATCAACGTAAATCACCATTGCTCCTTCCAAATGAACCTGTAAATGAACAAGCAACTTTCTAACCCATATCACTTGTTTTGCTGCTGCTGTAGCCGTAACCAATTCAGCTTTAGCTATTGAGAGTGCCACCAATTCTTGCTTCTTTGATGTCCATGAGAAGCATGTTGAGCCTAATGTTAAGCAGTATCTGGTAGTTTTTTTCATGTCTTCTGATGCTTCACCCCAATCGATGTCTACATAACACATAAGCTCGCTTTTTCCAGTCTTCTCATATAACAATCCACAATCAACCGTTCCTTTCAAATATCTTAAAATTCTTTTCACCACAATTACATGTTGCTTTCCAGGATCACTAAAGTATCGGGAAAGCACACTAACTGAGTATAAAATATCAGGCCTTGTAGTTGTGATGTACATTAAGCAACCCACCATACTCCTATAATTTTTTCTATCCACTTCATCGCCTTCTTCTCTCTTTACCAATTTTTCTTTTGGACAAATTGGGGTTGATACCTGCTTACATTGGTCCATCTTAAACCTCTTCAACACATCTCGAATATATTTTTTTTGGCTTACAGCTATACACCCTTTACTCTGTAATACCTCCATACCCAAGAAGTATTTCGTCACTCCTAGATCAGTCATTTTGAAAGCATTGCAAAATTGATTCTTCAAGGACTCTATCTATTCTTTTGAACTTCCAATTAACATCAAGTCATCCACGTAAATTGAGATTATCCCAACATCCCTTTGTTGTATTCTTAAGTACAAAGTCGGCTCACTACAGCTTTGCTTAAACTCAATCCCAAGAATGAAGGCATCAATCCTAGAGTACCAACACCGAAGGGCTTGCTTCAACCTGTATAATGCTTTGTTTAATTTATACACCCGTTCTTCCCTTCCTTCTACGACAAATCCATCTGGCTGTTGAACATAAATCTCTTTCTATAAGACGCCATTAAGGAAGGCAGATTTCATGTCCATTTGATATACCTTCCATCCCTTCTTAGCTACAAGCGCCAACAACAACCTGATTGTCTTAATCCTAGCTACAGGTGTGTAGGTCTCTCCGAAATCTATCCCTTCGATTTAATCATAACCCTTCACAGCAATCCTCGCTTTAATTTTATTGACTGAACCATTTGGATTGAGCTTTGTCTTAAACACCCATTTCAACCCAATAGCTCTCTTGTCTGGAGGTTTTTCTACTAAGTTCCATGTTTCACTCTTGTTTATCATGGACATCTCTTCCTTCATGGCTTCAAGCCATTTCAGTTTTTTTAAGGCTTCTTGAACTCTGGAAGGTTCCAATATTACTTCATTGCTTCTTTCATAAATTTCAGCGAAGCTCCTTGTCCCCCTCACTGGTACATGATCATAGTCATCATCGGATTCTTGTGGAATGCGTTCCTCCTCAGAAGTCCTCCCATTCTGGTCATTCTGAAATTCCAATTCTGCTACTTCTCCTGGTTCTACCTCTCCCTCATCATCATAAATTTCTGGGTTGTTTCTAATTGTTGGATTATTCGAAGGCATCATTACTATTTGTCATCGTACTCCAATTATCTCCTTATCTCCAGGCCAGCTCCAACGCTCATCTTCGAAGAAGTGAATGTCTCTGTTTACTTTAATTTTCTTCAAGTCCGGATAATACAGCCTGTACCCTTTGCTAACCTCAGAGTAGCCCACAAAGATTGCAGCTTCAACTTTGCTGTCCAGTTTGCTTCTTCATGCCTAAGGAATGAGGGCACTACATAGAGATCCAAACACTTTCATATTTCTCATCTTCGGTTTGAAACCATGCCACATCTCATGCGGTGTCTTGTCTTCAAGAGCTCGAGTATATACTTTGTTCAGCAGGAAGCAGGCAGTGGTCGCAACCTCTGCCCATAATTCCTTTGGAAGCTTCTTCTCCTCCATCATAAACCTCGTCATCTCCACCACGGTTTTGTTCCTTCTTTCCACTGCGCCATTCTGCTGTGGAGTGTAGGGCGTGGTAAGTTGATGCTTGATTCCTACTGTCTTACACATCACACAGAATTCATTAGACGTAAATTCTGAGTCGTTGTTTGTTCTTACTGACTTGATACTCATCCCCGATTGTTTTTTATGAAGGCCTTGAATTCCTTGAACACCTTTGCTACCTTTCCCTTGCTTTTAAGGCAGTAGATCCATGAATATCTAGTATAATCGTCTATTATCAACAGGAAGTATCTGCTTCCATTTAATGAGGCAACTGGCATGGGTCCACATACATCCATGTGCAATAGCTGAAGTCTCTCCTCAACCCTCCATTTTGCCTTCTAGAATGGTGTTCGTGCTTGCTTCCCCATCATGCATACTTTACATGCAACGTGGTCATATGGAATTGATAGTAAGCCTTCGGTCATGTTTTTCTTCCTTATTGCATCCAATCCCTTGAAGTGATAGTGCCCAAGCCTTCGATGCCACAGATCTGGTTTGGTTAAGTCTCCCACAAGTGCTTCTTGTTGCAGCTCTCCAGGCTTCATTGACAAGCTTTTGTTCTTCATTCGAGTGCAGAGAATCTCGTGGCCAAAATTATCAAAGACCTTACAAGAATTTGATTCAAAATGCACAAACATACCTCTCTCAATCAATTGGGCTACACTCAAGAGATTATGCCGTATCTTTGGTACATAAAGAACATCCAAGATGATCTTGGCTCCTTTCCTAGTCACTATCTCCACTTCTCCTTTCCCTTCTACTCGGATGTAGTCTCCATTTCCAAGCTTCACATTTGCCTTCACCTCTATATCCAAGGACTTGAATAAATTTAGATATGGAGACATGTGGCTAGTGCATCCACTATCAATCAGCCAGTCGGATGGGTAATTCTTAACACATTCGCTAGTCACCACAAACAGTTGCTCTTCTTCTTCTTCAGTCACTTGTGCGTTGGCTGCTACTTGTGTAGATTGCTTCCTACAGATGGTTTCCATGTGCCCTTTCTGATGACACTTTTTGCATTCTATGTCTGGCCTTTTCCAACACCTGAAAGCTAAATGATTGGACTTACCGCAATTTGGGCAGGGATTGTAGTTGTTCGATTTAGCTCCTCCTGCATTCTTGCTTCCATCTTTCTGGCGTGTTTGAGAGCCTTTGGAACTTGACCCTCCTTTCGTCCTTTTCTTCTTCATGAATTTTTCTTGAGTCTCTGTTTTGGCAAAGACTCGATAAGCACCTTCAGTTGCTTCATTCTTTCTCATCAAAGATCTCTACTCTTGAGCTTGCAAGACACTCACGACTTCCACAAGCTTTATTTGTCCAATATCTTTGGAGTTCTTAAGAGAGACGATTGTTGCTTCGTACTTCTTAGGGACCGACATAAGTAGCTTCTACACTAATCTTTGATCTTTGAATTCAGCTCCTAAGAGTCTGATTTGATCATCAAACTGAATTAATCTTTTATAATAATTCTAGATCATCTTATCGTCTTTCATTTGAATTCTATCGAATTCCCTTAACAGATTCAATACTTTCTTTTTTTTTTTACTTTCTCGTCACCCTCGTATTCTTGCTTCAAGAAATTCCAGATTTCTTTTGCAGAAGCAAGACCCATTATTCGAGTGTAGATTGAGGGTGACATTGACTGGTATAGGCAAGATTTGGCTCGAGCTTTCTTTGCCACCCTCTCCCTCAACCATCGTAGCTGAACAATTTGAGCATCTTCAGTTGGAATGTCAACCGTATAGTTTTCATCGATTGGTTCCCACAAATCCTGTCCTTGCAGTTATGCCTCGATCTTGATCGCCCAGATTTGATATCCTTCACCATTGAATATCACAGGCTGTAGATTCTGCGTTGAGCTCTCAGCCATCTCTGAGTGTTCTTCGCTCGCAGTCGTGTCTTGTTCAGGAAAGAGATAGTCCTCCGAGCGAAGTTCTTCACCTACACCTTCACAGATCCATTAAGAATCTAGCTATGATACCATTTTGATGTTATCTATCGATCATACACGAAAACTACAACAGAAACTACTAGAAATTTAGAGAGAGAAGTTTAGAGAGAGAAATCAGATGAGAACAGGGGTAAACAGAGCAATTTTTAGAGACTCAACAACACGTTGACATTTCTTCTAATTGTATTCAGAATCAAAGTACACAATGCACACACTCATTTTCTATGGATTTACAGTATTTATAATACTCAATTTACAACTGTCAATAACGAACTTTTCTTGAGTTTCTTTAACTTGGTTCTTGTACGTTGATTTGCATGGCGTTGCATATGACGACCCTACACTCCACCTAAAATTCTGAGACATACTTCCTACAGTTACCTAGCAAGTTCACCGGGAAGACCTTTGTGCATGGATGAATAAATTGCTAATCTCAAAAGAATAGCGTACGAAAGGATCTATATCAAAGTACAGATGAACAAGGCTCTCCATGATACTCTGAGTATAAAGAAGTTGGGTGATGAAGTGAAACTCATGGAGGACTTCATTTCTGTAAGTTAGCAATGGAGACCTAAAAGGAAGGAGCAAGCCAAAGCTTGCTACCTACTGGGAGAAATAGTCTAGGAATAAACGCAGTGAAGAGCAAATGAATATGGAAACACCTCAATGAGTAACCACTTCTATGCGAACCTGAATATTTGAGCTCAACAAAGGTCAACCACATCTAAGGCATGAAAACAATGTTATAAGACATGTTTGGAAAGGAGAAAATACAACTAGACTCAAAGCTAATGTGCTCACTCTTAAAGGCAGATAGTAAATCAAAAGTAGAGAATTCCACTAATGTACACATATCAATTCCAAGTGTTTCAACAACACCTGTGAACATTGGAGCCACAAAAGCTAACAAGACAAAACCTGGGCACGTGATTCGATCTATTGAGACCTACATTCACGATAACTAGAACTTTTGTCTTTTATTTTATTTCTAGATGATATTTTTCTGTTTACATCATACATAAATATAGGAACCACGCTAGCTATTTTAGGAAGTAGACTAATATAAGAGGGACTTGATTTGATACGAAATCCTTGATAATCCTCATATAAATCAAATATTAATTAAAGAAATTATATTTTGTTGAGATCTTTTGCAATTGACATCTATAACCCTCCAAGTTGGATCATAGATAGATATTAATCATGTCCAACTTGCAAACAAGTTCATTGAAGTTCTGCCTTGATAGTCCTTTAGTGAGTATATCTACAGTTTGCTCTTTCTTAGGGACATATGTCATACAAATGGTCCCTTCATCCGCCTTTTCCTTGATAAAGTGTCTATTCACTTCTACATGCTTGGTCTGATCATGTTGAACGAGATTTGGGGAGATACTAATAGTTGCTTTACTATTATAGTAGAGCCAGCTTGGTGGTTAAGTTGTAATATAAAGTTCTTCCAAGAGTTTCGTCAACCTCAACCACAATTTGTTACATATTCCTTGAGTTACTACTTTGAATTCAACTTTAGAGTAGTAACTCTTTCGCTATAAGTAGAAATAGATAGGTCTTCTCGATAAAGGGCTTCATAAAATTGACCAGTTATGCAATCACCATCAAGTTTTTAGATCTCCACTTTTGTAGTGTAACAAAATCGATGGAAGGTGGTTTGTTCATCTCTCCAATAAGATACTCAATCTTCCCTTTTCCATCGATAATCATTCAGATTGATTGTGCCCATTCTCTAAAATTTCTTCCATTCAACTTCTTAACTATGAATTGGAAGGATGAGCTTGCGATTCCATTAGGACAGATATTGGGAATGGTTACGTTTTCATCGAGGGCTTTAAATATAATTGATCCTCTGTTTGAGACTCTAGTTTTTGTCATAGATGTCACAGTCTATAGATCAATTTGCTCTGATAACATGAATATTTGAGAGAAAAAACAAAACTCATGAATTTATGTGGTTCAATATATTAAGACCTACGTCCATGGTAACTAAAACTTATGTCTTTTCTTTTATTTTTGTCTCATTTCTTTTTACATCATACATATATATAGGGAACCATATTAGCTATTTTAGGAAGTAGACTAATATAAGAGGGATTTTGATTTGATATGAAATCCTTGATAATCCTTCTATAGATCAAATATTAATTAGAGAAGTAATATTCTAATGGGATCTTCTTTAATTCACATCTCTAACAACCTGGCTACAAATCCATGAAAAAGGAAGTAGGAACTATATCCCTCAAATGAATATAGTCATCTGGAATGTTAAAGATATAAATAACCCTACAAATAATAAGATCTTAAGGATTTTTTATCCTTGAGGAAGTCTAGTTTTGTTGGTTTAGTTAAAACCAAAATAAGGATTTCCTAATTCCAAAAGAGATTATGGTTTTTTGAATAGGAAGTGGATCAATTTAAGCAATCATGAAGGTCACTAAAATGGCCGTATTATAGTCTCTCTAGACCCAAATATCTTCCTCCTTCATCAGTGGAGTTGCTTAGATCAATTCATCAATTGTAAGGCCATGCTAGTCCAATCTTAAATACTCATAAACATCACTATGATTTATGTTATTAACCTGGAGTTCTTGAGGTAGTAACTTTGGATAGATCTCACCTCCTTAAGAGTCAATGGTGACTTCAACTGTATACTATTTTTATAAGACGTGGATGGGATTAAGTGTAAGTTATAACATAAAAATGAGCACTGATCAATGTTCTTAAGTGAAGTAGCAGTGATTAATTTGAGTTTCATAGACAATTACTTCACTTGGAATAAAAGACAAAATGGGGCATGATTCTTAAAAAAAAACCCTTTATAAATGCTTAGTTAACTTATCTTGGATTTCTAAATTCCCTCTCATGTTTGCTCACTTTTGTAATCCTCTCACATCAAATCACACATCAATTGAAATTTAGTTGAATATGGATTATAACAAAAGGAATAACCCTTTCAGATTCATCAACTATCTTTTGAAAGTTCTAGGCTTTATTAAAGCCACATTAAAAGGTTTGAATACTCAAGTGACTGGCCCTTAATTTTTCATTTTTGTGCAAAAGCTTAGAGCTATTAAGGGTGAACTAATTTAGTTGCATAAAGCGAGTAGTAACTCCATAGGAGAGGATAAAAAGAAAGCTCTATATTCCCTTAATTGGATCTAAGATAATCTAATCATTAATATAATAAGGCCCTTAAAACTATGGAACTCTCATCTCTGAGGAGGATTAAGAATTACTTGGCTAAATGTGGGTAATAGGAATACAAAAGTCCATCAAATGTCATTCTAGATAAGAGAAACATAAAAACATAGTTTTCCTGCAAAACTCACGATGGTGTTACCATAAATGATCAACAACAACTAAAGTAGTTAGCCTTTAATCATTATGACCACTCTTGGGTTCATTTATGGAAGTAAGTTCTTTAACTAATCAGATTAGGAATTTTTTAGCAAATACCATTTACAGGGAGCTTAGGAATATGCTTATTAAGGAAATCACTAGAAGTCAAATCAAAGAAGTAATCTTCAGCATAAATCTAACCAAAACAATTGAATATGATGGATACCCCAATTTTTTTTAAAGTACTTGGGATATTTTAGGAAAAATGGTAACTAGCTCTATTATGGAATTGTTCAATAATAGGAGGCTTCTGAAAGAACTCAATAAAACCAACATATATTAGTCCCTAAAGCCCTCAACCTAACTTCTCTTCATGAATATAGGACAATTTCTTTTAATTTTTGATATATAAGGGTATCTAAAGAATTTTATCTTTAAGACTGAAAATTGTTCTCAGGAAAATCATATGCTCTTGTCAAGGATCTAATATTCAGGGTATAAGCATAGGTTATAACATTTTGATTGCTTAAAAATTGTTCAAGAGCTACCATAAAAGAAAAAAAAAAGGAGTTGTATCTTGAAGATTGATTTTAACAAAGCTTTTGACTCCTTAAACTGGAATTTCATATTTAGCTCAATAGAGGTGCCAAGTTTTCATAGAAAGTTCACCAATTGCATTATGCAATTTGACACCATCACTTTATTCTCTATACTAGCTAATATAGAACCCAAAAAGATGTTTAAAGCTACCAAAGAGCTTAGGCAGTAGGATCCCTTGTCCCTTTAGTTATTCTGCCTGAGTATAAAAATCCTCTACAAAATTATTGGTTTAAACATCTGTAAGGAACCATGTTTTGAATTTCATTATAAATGTAATAAGATTGGCATTTTTAATATCTCTTTTGTAGATGGTTTGATATTACTTTGTGGGGTAATAGCTAAATCAACTGAGATGATCATCAACCCCTTAGAGTAGTTGAAAAACATATCAAGCTCAACTATAATCCAAGTAAGGGTAGCTTTTGCCTCCAGTAGGCTCTAGTACAATTAAGGATTTGTTAACATCAACAAAGGGTTTCAAACAGGAAAAGATTCCTATTAAATACTTAGGTTTCCTATAACAACAAGGAGGCTCTCATTCTCTAATTATATGCCCTCATTGACTCAATTCAAAAGAGGCTGAATAGTTGGTAAAATAAGGCTCTCACATAAAGTAAAAGACTTTAACTAATTATCTCAATATTGAATAATTCACAAATCTATTGGACCTCTCACACACCAATCCTAAGGAGATAAAAAAGACCATTGAAAAGATGCTAAAGAAGTTCCTTTAGTCTGGACTTAAGGACAAAGCTAAAGTGCCTAGAGTAAAATGGTAAGAAATTTTTTTTTCCAAAGGGTAATGAGGGACATGGAATCAATTCATTCAGAATCTTGAGTAAGGTTCCCCTAATTAAGAGGCTATAAAAGATTTAAACAGATAAGGAATCACTTTAGGTCCCATGGATACATATGCTCTTCTTGAAGCGAGAGAATATATGGTTAGTTAAACCAAAAACAAATACTTCATGGCCTTAAGGTAAATAGATGAGGCATTCAATTTGCTTAGTTATCAAACTTAAAATCAGTAATGGAAAAGGTACTTCATTTTGGTTTGAAAACTAGCACAAATTGGGACCCCTTTACAAGCTTCAGAAATTTGATACAATCAAAGCAAGGATTCTTGTTAATATTAAGGTGGAAGTAATTATAAAAGATAATACATAGAGTTAGCCAATTCATACTTTAAGGGGATTTAGGGTAATCAAAGAGTATTGTCTCTTATGATTGTATAATAAGTTGATGTGATACTCTAACCTCTTATGCAAGAAGTTGTTGGTAGTTTCATAAAACATAATTGATTGGCAAAAGCGAGTTTAGAATTTGAATCTTATCCATCACACATCCTTCATCCTTTGGCTCACGATTAAAGACAAGTTGGGAATCAAAAATGATCTCAAGGTATCCTAGATGAATGCTACTTGTGTCCTTTATCAAGATAACAATAAGGACCTAAACCACCTATTCTCCAATTGTAGATTCTCTAGCTTTATTTAGCATCACATTGTCACTCTTTGCAATCTCAATTGTAATTTCTCTCAATAGAAAGACATTGTTTCATGGGTTATGAACCTTAATCGTCTTACGAAAGATAATCTAAATATGTTCAGTTTAGCTTTGGGTGCAATAGTATATATATCTATCATTTGGTTGAAAGAAATCAAAGGATTTATAAAGGAGCTCAAAATGACTCAAAGATTACATGTTAAAGGCTCTTATGTAAAATTAGGGAAACTACTATTGCAAGCAACATAGCTAACACTATGAGCACAAATTGGATCTTCAAATGGAAGTTACAATATAAAGGGGTTCAGTGATGCACATTTCTTGCTAATCCTTGACTTGGTTATCATAATGTGTTGTATGCTATATAGCTTGAGACTATTTCAACTTCTTCACGCACCTTCTATGGTATTTCCAAGATTCTTCATGTATTTTTTTCCAACACCTCTAGAGCGTTCTTTAATGAAATTCTATATTTACTTTCCAAAAAATTTCTATCAATCGAGAACATGAAGGAAAATTTCACATCAATTTTAGTAGAGTTAGGGGATAAAATTTCAAAATGAGGCCTACCTAAAGCAAACATGTAAATCTATATATAGATATGCCAGATATATTTTTTATTTCTATGTTTTTGTATATGTGAGAATGTGTAGGAATTATATGTTGAAGCGTCTTGTATGTGTAGGAATTACATGTTAAAGCGTATACATGACTATAATATTTGATAAGTTTGCCTGTTTGTAGATATTAAAACAGATAGAGAGGAAGGACCAAGACATTAGATAAATCAGTGTCACATCTAATTCGTAAATTGCATGTGTTTGAAAAATTAGATTTATTACCTTGAACAAATGGTAGCCTTGTAATAGGGTGTGCAGCTACACCCTGTGTGGCATACAATGTACTTAATGTTAAATTAACATTTTGAAAAGAGCAATGGGAGAATTTTAATGTTGATCACGTTGCAATGGCACTTTATTACTGCTAGTTTGTATATTGCAATAAAATAAATCATTTAAGTACTGTTAGACATATGTGCAAATCCATTTTTGCATAAAAGATACTCAATTCTCTACCCTATTCATGTTTTCACTTGGTATAGAACGTAAATGTTAAACTATTTCTATTCCCCATTTTTCATCTGTACACTACTTTCAAAACATGTTTTATAATCATTCTAAAAAAATTATAAGAATTATAACTTCATTCTCACATCGACACCGTTTCCTTCCAAGTCCCACTTATCAGTTTCTTGGCATAATAGGAAATAAAAGTGTCAACTTAATAAATGTAAAGCTTTGAGTTTGATTGACTAATAAGTGATTAGGGAAAAAGGACAAATTACATTTTTTACCTATTACTTATGAGTTCATCATTTGACTAAAATGGCACGCAGTAGAAAATGGGAAACAATCTATAAGAGTATTTTTAATGTTTCCTAGAGTTTGATCTAAAGCACGTTGTAAAACAGTTAATTACTTGCATTATGTTTATATAAGCAAAACTCTTATTTATTAAATGGTGCATCCATTTCCCTTATGGCACAATCTCTAGTGGTCTGGCCCAAGCATAAGATAAAACAATTTAAACATAAATGAGCATAAGATATAAGGCTCACCTGAAGTAAAGAAAGAACATTTCTCACATTCCTGGAGTCTCTTTCTGTTAGGTTTGGGATACAAATCTTGGGGTATGTTGAAATAATTACCTGAATGGAGTGTTTTTTTAAAACTAATATATAATCAAAGAGTTGTGCGTAACTCATGATGATTTCAATTTTTTATAAATTCACAAAATAATATCAGGAACAATTAATGGATGCATATATTGTTCTTTTACCTGGAGAAGCACAGTCATAGTACCAACACTATGCCACAACAATGGCGCCAGTTCTCCTCGAATTTCCTGATTCTAGAATACAAGGATATGATAATTATACATATTTCATGTCTAGTCCGTCAAGAAAACATTGTTTGCAATGGCAACAAACAATCATTATTCTTTAGTTAGTAACCGAAAAACTCATATGATGGTTCAATTAGTATTTCACATGGAAATTTCAATTATATGTTGAAGATTATCTTTTGCGGATTGGATATTCATAGCTTATTGTAACTCATGGTGATTGAGCAAGTAAAGTCACTCTCTTGAAATGATTAGTCATGTTAAGAGCTCAACTTGAAGCTTTATAAAGGACAAGCATTGGGTAGAAAACTTAATCACAAACCTTAAAAAGGAAAAGGCATGCATCAGCTACAAAATGAACATATAGTATCTGAAGTCATCATAATATGTATTTTGAAATTCAATGATCAACAAATTATCGAAGAATTCTGTAGCATCTTTCAAGGAACACTTGGTTGGTTAATTTTTCCTATCAACTTAGCATCTTTCAAGGAACACTTGGTTAGTTAAAAATGTACAGCTCAAGTCCAAGAATTTGCAACAATGGCCCTAGTGTTTCCCTGTACTTTCAGCTTTACTAAGTTTTAATTCTACATAACGTAATGTTCATGCAATTAGTGGCTTCCTACAAGCGCAACTTCGCAGTAATTAATCAACACCAAAAGGTGGCAATATGTATGTCATGTACTCATATTTCTAAACTGCGGATTACAAAGAACAAAGAACCTAATCAACAAGACATAAACATTACGAACATCTGAATTGTTTAGAAGATGATTATAAACATCATGTCTCATTTAATCAACTATCTTTAAACAGTCAAATCAAAGTGACAAAAAACTAACCTGTTATTTTGTTGTTCTGTTGTCATATAGTAAATGATAAGATGGAATGTTTTTACACATTAACAAAATAACATAGAAAAGTGAGAAGGTCTCTTATCATTATGAGGTGGCATAATGATAAGAATTTTTTAGGCATCCATAAGTCTTAGAACTATGTGCAAAAAGAATTTCTGGTGTTCCATCTTTTTCAACAATTCAGACTCTCTTTCCATAGGATCTTAAACAGTAAGTAATGTTCACACGCATCAAGTAAATCATAAACTTGCTATAACAGCACGACGGTAACCACTAACCATTTCAAAGAACAATTTTAGGAAACCTATTATTCACTACAATTGGGGGATGCCATGCTCGAAGTTCAACCTAAATGTCAATTTTAATGGCTACATTGTTCTGATTTTAATCTGTTGGCTAAGAAGCACCATAAATAAATATTATTTGGGAGAAACATATCGGACATAGCATCTTTCCATTTCCAGGCAACGACATTAACAATTATAATTTACATGAATGATTTATTTATCATAAAGAAATAATTGCTATGATGTTTCAATTTCATAAGGCTGGTAAGAAAGGATGAGTCTCCTTTTTGACAGGGGTTCTAAGGATTAACTTGATTTTATCAGCACGCATCCAGTAATAGGTATATGAAATGAGCAACTAATTTAAAGAAAGAAAAAAAAAAAGAGGACAGATCAATTTTGCTACTTTGTAAAGAAGCTTAAATCTGAAAAAATAAAGAGTTAAAGATGAATCTTTCGAAGTACAGAAATTCCGGCAGTGGTCATACTTTCTGATGAACAAAATTGAAGCCACCATGCAGAAGGTTAAATATAAGGAGCAATGATAGTTAAAAAATAAAAAACTCCGAAAATATAGGATGTTGCCAAGTGATTTAACGGTAATCAAGGAAAGGACTCTGAAATGAAAGGGGATTTAAAACATAAAACAAGAAATTAAGATTGAACTTTGTGGATTTACTACACATCCATATATATATATACCTTTGCGAGGAGGGCAAGGGCGAGTTCTTGAGTTTGAGCAGAGTGAAGCGCTTTGATCAACCCAAGCAAGTATTGTATTAGCTGATTACTATAAGGGGAAAAGTCCAACCCAGCAATGCTCGGAGTTTGCCAACTGGTGGACATTCTCGTCAACTTTTAAGAAATGACACCCACATCACACGCACAGCGAGAAGATGACAGAGGAAAACGCAAATAGAGAAGAGAAAGATAGAGAGAGGTACCTTTGCTGAGTACGTTGGTGTGACTTGAACCCTCGGCGAGTCAGGATCCGCTGAGTGAGAATGCTAAAGAAGAGGAACGTACGTGTTTCTGCTGTTCTCTGGTTTCTTTCGTATAAAAGGATACCATTTTATAGTGACAAATAGTTAAGAGATTAATAATAATGGATTTTGTATCTTTTCCATTTCACGTTTGTATTAAATGCTAAAGAAGAGAAATAAATACACCAACGGTATATATAAAAGAAGTACCCACTGTTTTGCAATCGCTATAGCTTAATACGGTAGAAAAGTTAAAATTGTATATAAATGATATTTATGTATTATCTCCATCTATCATTCATGCTTTCTGGTTTGGGTGAGCTCCCACCGTTGAGTTTTGTCCCGTTTAGTCACACTCATATTTTGTTGGGGGCATTGCGCATTCAATGGGGGCAGCGGGAGTTAAATCTGTGACCTCAGGGTTTTGTTAGATACATAACTCACGCCTCACACCACTGAGCTCACACCACTAAGCTACGTAGCTCAGTGGTGTGAGGCGTGGGTCATGCTCCCAACAAAACCCTGAGGTCACAGGTTCGACTCCCGCTGCCCCCATGGGATGCGTAGCGCCCCCTACGGAATGTAGGTGTGACCAAACGGGACAATACCTGACCGGTGAGACTCCCGACCCAAACCAAAAACTTTTGTTGGGTGCATGACTCACGCCTCACACCACTGGGCTACGTAGCCTAATGAAAAGAGGCGTGACCCTGAGGTCAACAAAACCTTTTGATCAGAGATTCGAATCGCAACCTCACCCTGACAGATCAAAGGGCACAATACTTAATTAAGAGGGCAACGGTCGAACAAGATCTCAGTCAAAGTTGAACAAGATCTTGCACCCACAAGGCCACAACCCCACCTTGACTTGGGTCCATCCCAAACCACTTTCCTACCAAACTTCTTTTTGTTAAGGCTAGCGATGATGTACTCATTATTTGTAACTGAACTTTTTCGTTTGACAAATATACATTTGGACAAGTATTTAATTACCATTTCGTCATTCCTGACATCCTGGCTTTTAACTTTCATATGTTATGTATCCCGAACTTCAGACTGAAAGCAGCAGTAATGATGATGTGTGGAGAAACGACAGTATTTCGACGCGTGTCATTCATGCACGAATTGAACGTTTAAAATATTTCGTACAAACTTGTCGAAAGGCGCTTCAAACTTGCCAGCTTCAGTAAATACTATTTGTGAACTTGGGATCTAGAAGAAAAGCAAAACCGATTTTTGAAAATTAGAAATCTAATTTTAATATAATACAATAATAATATTAGCAAATATTAAATACTATTTTGGATAATTTTTTAAAATTTAAATAAATTGTTTTATTTTAATTCTTGTCTCAAAAATTATAAAATAATATAAATTTGATATAAAA
>JANITW010000009.1:6804176-6816160 GCA_027564335.1 Erythroxylum williamsii
AAAATAAAAAATAATACAAATAATAATAAAAATGTCGCAAAAGACATTCCGCGACGTTTTTAAAAATGTCGTGGAAGATATTTTGCGACGTTTTAAAAAAATCATCGCAGATTCTTTCACATTCTGTGACGTTTTAAAAACGTCGCAGATTGTGCTAACTTTTAGTGACGTTTTTTAAAACGTCACAAAATGTCGGTATTTTCTGTGATGTTTTACATAAAACGTTGCAAAAACCTTTTGCCTACACTACATTTTATGACGTTTTTTGTGACGTTTTTTAAAACATTGCAGAATACATTCTACGACGTTTTTTGACATTCTGTGACGTTTTAAAAACTTCGCAAAATGCCTTATTTTTTGTAGTGGCAGGAGGCTGACCACTACGAGAGGCTAACGCGGGAAGCGACGCAACCGCACCAGCTGGGAGAGAAGCACACATGGAGCTGACTAAGATGCACGCAGAGCTAGGGACACGATGATAGATTCCGAAACCCATTCATTTTTATATCTGGTTTATTTTCTCTTTCAATATTGTTTGCTGATCTTGATTTATGTGGTCTTCATACCGACATGAGTGAGTAGTTTCCTTAAAGCTTCAAGGTTGGGGCTGAAACTTTTAGCTAATTTTTGTGGATTAAATCTTGGTTCATTTATAAGTATGAATTTCTTGGTTTTGAGATTAATTTTGCTGGTATTGAGTTTGACCGACCATCACATGACATTAGCTGTTAATTAAAGAGTCGATAGGTGAAAATTAATAACAAAACTCTAAAGCAGTGAACTTATAAATTTCAGATTTAGACATAAACTGAATTTATGAAAGAAAACCGTGTGAGAAAAGAACATAATGGGTTATGCTTGATTGCTAGTTTACGATAGTAGATTAGGATTATTGCATAATACTTCTTTGATGCCTTGAAAAAGGATCTAAGAAACCCTAGGCTCGACCTTCTATCAACTAAAATTTGCCTAATAAATTTATCCAGGTAAAGTCCACAGAAAACATTAAAAGTGGAACCATCCTTGAAACTTACCACATTCCATTCGGATTAATCCCTAGAGATATTTGCATCTTTGTTTAGCATTGGTTTTATTTATTTATTTATTTATTTGATAGTTGAATTTCTTTTAATTTAAATTCCTTATTATTATACAATTGCTTAGTCCAATTAATTGAGTGATCTAAGCCTAGTACTTATACAATTACTTCATGTGGGATGGTATTATACTATACTACTTGGAACCCGTGAACTTGCGGAACCACATCAATTATGTTCCCTCACTAGGCTTACATTGAAGATCTCCCATGGAAGTGGGCTCCCCAGATCCAACATATGGGATATACTAAGCCACCTATATAAGTTTTGACGTCATCAAAGGAGGAAACTAATCTTGAGGGCTAGTATGCATCTTATTAAGCTTTTATTTGCTTTTCTTACCCCTAATCTTCATGCGCTTTGAGGATTTCGTTCTTACTTTTATACTTTAACTACATTTTTTCATTTACATTTTTTTTATATTCAATTCAATACATTTTGCATTTTCTTAAGTGGTGCTTATTTGTAAGCTAGAAACTATTTTCTAGATGATGATTGTTTGTGCCTTAAATAATGAACAATAGCCAGGAGCAAGAGAAAATTTTTTAATCTTTGTTGTTTCTTCCCTTTTTATCTATTGTCCTTAATGTTTATTTTTTATATTTCCATTGATGATAATGTACAACTCAAGTATTAGGAGAGAATCAATTAATTTATAAGTCATATCTTTTATGCTTATTAACTTTTTCACGGTTAACTTTGAAATGGAACAATTTTAAGGACATTTTTATCAATAAAAAAGAAGATTAATCAAGATGATACATCATAAATTTTGTTTTTTCTTATGATTCATTGAGTTTAGGCCATTAGTTATAAGCATTGGTAACAATTTTAATTTTAATTTTCTCCAATAATCATACATATAAGTACTTAATTTACACTGAGATATTTTTATTTAAGTTAGGCATATCATTGATCAAAGTGGATTCTTTTTACGAATTTTAGTAACCTACTGTATATATATGTCAGATAAATAAAAATAAAAATATATAAATAACTGAGTATAAAACAAATTCATTGTTGTCTTCAAACCAAGTAAAATGGTAGAAGTAAAAAAGTGGTATTATTAGTCACTTGAAACAACATCCTAACTAAGTAACTAGGGGCATTCATGAAGGCGTTTACTTTCATGTCAAAATGTTAGATAATTTTTGAAAGAAGCCTCAATATATTCCTTTTTTAATTTAAAGTTTAGTGTTTATTTTCTGTTAATTTGGGTTATTAAATGTTTGAAAGTTTAAGAATCTTCCTTATATGTATCTACTTTATATATTATGTTGAATTTTGTAAATTAAGTGGATGTTTGAAAGATTATTGAGGTGAATTATATTGATTTATGACTTAATTCAAGGTTCTAAATGCCTAACTAATTGATGAACATTATAACTAACGTCATGATGGATAGTTTCATTCCAATTAATTTATTGAATCTTTTTAGAAATTGCTGCATTTTTGAGTTAAAGTGATGGAATTGATTTGTTTGAGGATAATAAAAAAAGTTAAGTGTGAGAATATTTGGTGTACATTAATTATGCACATATTTTATCAAGTATTTTGCTTGATCTTAATATTATATTGCGTTATTTTATCTATTTTTATTTATCTATTTTGGTAACTTTGCAAATTGGACATTGGAATGATATTATTTAAGAATTAAAGTTAATTCTCAGGAAAAATATGAATATATTCATAATTCTTAGCGGGATATAGTTTGGCCCGTGCTAATTTGTTTACCCTTTTCCTAGAAGGATCGAATGCTATAAGTGACATGTCCTAAGCCATAACCATGTATAAGTCATCAAAAAATAATGTGAACCATAGTTGAGAGACATGACTAAATGTCATGTATTCATTTGATGGAAATAATTAGATCCATAGTTTAGAAACACGATTCATAACACTATATTATCCAATGAAGCCCATGATCTAGGCCACGATCATAAGATATATAGATAGTGTTCAAGGCAGTGTGCAAATGTATATAAAGTTAAAAACTTAATTTTCGAGAAAGGATGGAGACTTTATCCATCTTAAAAAAAAACCTTCAAAGAAACTTCTTATTCTCTATAAAAGCTAGCTTATTCGTCAGAATGTTTTTGTAACCTTGAGCAATCAATTTTAAACTATTTTGTTTTGCTAGAGAATTAAGATTCATGTTATCAATGGATTTACGAAATTTATCTAGATTTACTCTATTATGATCTCTAAATCCTTACCTAATTTTGTTTCTTTGAATATATTTAGGGGCTAAATAGTTTGTTTTACTAAATAGTTTTTCTATATTTAGAAAGGAAAAAGTTAGTAGTTATTTTTGTATGGATTGATTTAATTTGATTGATGAAATGAAATGTATTTATTTGAGTTATCTTTGTTGTCCTTAATGCTAATTTATTTATAATGATGTCTAAATATAATTTTAATTCACTTCTAGGCTACTTAAGAGAGCCTACTACGAGTGAATTATGCCTTAAATAAAGGAGGTTGAATGGGATTCTCAAAGGAGATCTATATAATCTTTCTTATGTTAATGTGAAGTCTTTTATAGGATTCCACAAAATGTTACTTAATCAAAGAGTGTTAGATAGGTAGAGATAGGTCAATCAATCATAGAGCATATGACTCTTAACTTGAAAGAGTGCAGTTTCAATGTCTAGGAATTCTTGTTGGTTTAAAAAATATATCTGTTCTAACTTAATGAAATTATCGAGTCAATAATGTTGCTAGAGGAATTTCTCATTTAGACATAGATATTTGATTGCATTTTTTTATTAATTGTCTTAACATTTATTTCCATAATATTGTTGATATTAATATTAATTTTAGGTTTATTTTTTGTTTTACTATTCTAAAATTTCATAAAACTCTTTTATCATTTATTACCTTTAGACAAGTTAATAATGCTATATTTTATCTACAGTATTTTTTCGTGGCATCGATACCTTATTATTATATATCTTATCAAAGATAAATATACTTGCCTAGTTAGTGTGTGAAGAATTTACAATAGGGAAAACCTTTAATAGAGTTATATATATATATACTACAAAGTCATTAGTGCTCAGGAACTATATGTTTTTTTTAATTTTGTTTTATTCTAATGTTAAGTTCTATTTGTGTTTTGTATTCATTTACAAGGCATAAATGTTGATCAAAATTATCTTATACGTAGTAGAAAAAATAAGGGCAAAGGAGTTTTTATTCTCTTGTTTTTTTTCCCTCCCTTTATATTGTTTTTCATTAATTTTTTATTTTCATTCTTCATATTTTATACATTAGGGATAGTATACAACTTAAATGTAAGAAGGGAATGACTATTTATAGCCGTCTTTTAGTTATCATTTTTGTTGTAATTAGCTTAAATGGAAACACAACTTACAGACTAAATTACTTAATCGACAAATCTTTTCTTTTATAGTTTTTCATCTCTTATCTTTAACCTTTTTTTTAACGTAAATTTTCATCTTAAGATTTTGTTTGCATATGACTGTAAGTTTATGGTTTACTAACTTCAATTTTGTGCAAATATTTTAGATAATTTACATTGACAAGATGATTATAAGACATTGACTTCAAGGTTCTACATAGGTTTGAAATGTATAGCTATCATAAAATTTTCTTTTTGATCATTTTCATTAATTTTTTTGGTTGCACACGAAGTGTCCTAGGAGAGTCTCAACTATGAAAAGGTACCTTTAAGTCATCTACACCCAGACTAATCTTCGCTCAAGCCAGATAAATCCCTTACGAAAGATAAAATTCTGGTCTTAAGTTTTAAATAACTTTCAGTATTGAGTAAATTATGTTCTTTCTTAAAATTCCTCATCGTTGCAAGTTGAATGCATATCTAATATATGGACGCTTGCAAGAAATTACCAAGCGCATGTGAATTACTCAAATTATGAGGTCACATGTACTCGAGAAAATTTTCTATTCATATAATCGCTCTATCGAAAACAAAAAAGCAATGTTTTAAAAACCGGACCGGACATTAAACCGGTCGAACTAATGATTTGTGTAAAAGTACAACTAAGCAAATCTTCCCTAACTCATGATTTGTGTACCTTAGTTTTAATTTAAAGTTGGAAATGTTCACTCAATCGTCCAGATTTAAGGTCATGTAAACTTACTTGTTCTTGCAGAAGAGGCATATTGTGACGCAAAAATTGATGCAACCCACGTGTGACGGCGACACAAGCAAGCTTCTCGGTGTCGACATTGGCAGCTCGGAGACGGCTAAGAGGACCGGGAGCCAAATTCGGGTACATAAAGAAGTGCTCTGTAGTGAAAAGCAGGTTAAGCACTGAATCTCCAACATACTCCAGACGTTCGTAGGAGAAGCTTTTGTTTGGGTATGATTGATGAGTGAAAGCCTCCTCCAATAGCTTCTTGTCTTTAAATTTGCAACCCAAAATTTGTTCCAGTCCATCAATACTCGCGGCTAGTTGATGAGTTGACTCAGCCTCCAACATCGAGTTGCTGTTCTCTTCTTTTTCTGGACGTCCCATATCATGAACTGTTTCCTCTATTTCCTTCATTTCTTGTGTCTCTTTAATGGCCATTTCTGTTTAGAACTTTGCACAAAAACACAAAATTATAAGGTTTCGTGTTGACTGTCGTGAACCTCTCCAACCTGACTTTGCCGGCTTCTGACCCAACAAAAACACAAAACAAGTATGACACCGTACTCAAAATTGATATATCACAAAACATTAACTAGAATTTACTGAACCATCGAAAAACTATGCATCTAATTATCCTTCTGTCTTCTAGCGCAAGAAAAGCGTTCTTGTAATTACTTTGACCGAAGAAAAACATATTAAATGGAAGATGAATGCTGGCACGTCGTTCCATGATCCAATTAACTGGTCAACTTATTTCGTTTCGGAGTCGCACGTAAATTCTGTTTATGAGAAGATATAAAGACAACAATGAAATAATACATATAGCATTCTTAACTATGTTAAGTATCATATGCAACAATCTGATTTCTAAATACAAATTTTTGGCCATATTAAAAAGTTAATTTAATTACTATAAGCTTAATATTAGGTTAAAAGTACCAATTCACTTAAACAAATTTCATAAAATTTTTAAATAAGTTTGTTACAATTTTAAAGATTAAAAATTTGTCCTTAATGTTAACTTTATTTACAAAAGAATCTATATGTAGCCAAAACTTGAGAACATAAAATTTATGAAATGCCTATGCAGTAATGTTGAAGGCATATAAATAGTACTAGTGTAGATTTCAATTAATTTGAGCATATTGGAATATCCTTAAATGAATATAATAGTTAGAGTTCTAAAACTTTTTCTAATTGAAAAACTTTGATGCTCAAGTTAGTAAAAGCAAAGAATCTAATATCGAAAAAGATTTTTTATATGATTCAGTGTGTTCTCATATCTTATATAGTATCTCCTTTATATAGATGATACTTCAAAGGGGTAGAATTGTAGTTCAATTTTGCTATGGGATTGAATCAACATAAATGATATCTTATCATCCATCTAAATTATGTATTAATCTTATCATCCATCTAAATTATGTATTACTTTTATTAAGGATGGAATTAAGCCGAACCAAGCTCAATCTTCTATTCGTTTTAAGCCTGATCTAAAAATTTATATAAAGGCCTGAGTCGAACCAAGCTCAGTCTTCTCTTTGTTTAAGCCTGATCTAAAAATTTATATAAAGGTGTAACCCTGACCTAAGGTTGGATCTGGTTTCGATTTCATAGCTTGATCTTCGAGTAAACGCTTAAGGAATTAAACAAGAACAACAAAAGTGAGAAAGAACATTACACAACCTTGACATGAATACTAAACTTAGAAACTCCCCAAGTAGAAATTGAAAAGATATCTAATACCATACTTTTTGGGAATTCTTTGTATGAAATAACCTTTGGTTTTAGAAAAAGGGAAAAGAAATGTTGGGCATGAATTAATGGAATGAATAGGCACGCAAACAAGTAGTTGGCTTTGGGTAAATGAGGAAATGAATGATTTGGTTGCCTTTGGGTCAACACAAGATCAAAGTTAGCTTTAGGTCCATTAGAGTGAGAGAGGGAGAGCATTAAAGGAGGATTAGGGGAGGTGGCTCATTGGCTAGCAGTGAGGAGATAAGAGAGGAGGAAGGGAAATAATGTTTAGTGAAATGTAAAAATTATGCCACAAAGACTGATTAAAGGATAAGAGAAGCAGATGCAAGGGCTTCATTATTTTTAGAAAATAAAGCCATTTTATCAATTAGTAAATGTTGTGAACATATCTTAATAAGATATTCAGGTTTTAGGTCGAGTCAAAATGTAGAGTCTGATCCTAAGTCTGATTCAAAGCCTATTTTTTTAAAAAGATAAATGATTTAGAGCCCAATCAAATCGAGTCAAACTTATTGAGTTTGACATAAATGCTATGCGTAATCTTTATATATTAGGATGGATTTGAATAATTAGATTTGCAAAAAGAAATAGTTAGAGTTCTAAAACTATTTTCAGTGAATGAAATTTGATGCTCAAGTTAGTAAGAGCAAAGTGTGCTAAATATTAAGAAAGTTTCTTTATATGATTAGTGTGCAATCTCATATCTTATAGTATCTCCTTTATAAAGGTATAATTGTTGACAAGTTCTATGATGAGATTGAATCAACTTAGATGTTTTCTTGTCTTTTCATTCAAAATTAGATCCTATCTTTATATTTGTATTGGATCTTATCCATTTAAGATATCATGACTCCAAAAAAGGATAATTTTCCAAGCTAATATGTTTCCATATTACAACTAATTTTTATAACATTAGATGTAGACAAGTTGAGGGGGAGCTAATCCAATATGGATGGATCCACTTATGATGGGGAGATGTTGTAAATTCACAAGGGAAATAATCCTATATCGAAAAGAGACATAAGGATAAAGTGAGTTATATACAAAGATAGGACCTATAACCCATTACCTTAAGGTTTTCGGTTGAGAAATGATGTCCTAGTTATATATGGGTTCAGTTTGATGTAGTTTTATTTCTTCCTAGGCCCTCTCAAAATCCTTTATATTCCTACTCGAACTAACAAGGATGTTTTATAAGAACATAACTAGACCAAAAAATTCTCACTCAAAGACAAGACAACTATAATAAATTAGGGTTGTATAAGGCAAGCTAAAAATGGAGCTAAATTGACTATTTACCTTTAGATTCCTACTCTAAGTAACAAGAATGTTTTATAAGAACATAACTAGACCAAAAAATTCTCACTCAAAGAAAATATAGCTATAATAAATTAGGTTTGTATAAGGCAAGCTAAAAGTGGAGCTAAATTGACTATCTAAAAGATACCTTTACATGTTTTCTATATGGAATCTAATTTTGTTCCAATATGTAGAGACATTTTTGGTACTTGTAGGGAGGTGAAATTTCCTTTATCTTAATCATAATGTAAATTGATATTAATCATTCATTTCCCTTATTTGAGTTATAGTGTGTGAATCTTTCTTAGTTATCCTTTAGCTTGGTTACTTTCTAGAAAAAGGATGAGTTTTTCACCAAGGTGTTGGTAGCACAATTATCACAATTTAGAGTTAAGACAAATTATTTCACACCTCTATTATATATATATATATTATAAAGGATAAAATTAGCTCGATTAAAGAGGTAAGATTTTAATAGTTCCTCATTCAACAATGTAGGATTAATTGCCTCTGACAATAAGAACTCTTGCATGTGTGACCAGTGCCCTTGCAATAGCGTACCCGACCTTTTTTGTTCTTCTGGAACTAGTATAAAAGGCAGTGACTGAAACATCAGATAAGCTCCCTTGCACTTCTCTTTGTTTCTCGACACTTAGTACCATTGCATATGCACAATTCACCGAAGGTAAAGGCTCTGTGATTAAGATCTGATTTCTCACATTCTCAAATGTGTCATTAAGTCCCATCAGAATTTGCATAAAGCTGTCAGCATCCTCATTTTCATTGATCAGATTGGCAGCATGACAGGTACATATAGGGGTTGGTCTCAAACATCCTAGCTCATCCCAAAGTTTCTTCAATTTTGTGGAGTACTCAACAATCGACAGATCACCCTGAGTTATGGAGGTAATATCTCTCTTAATCTGGTATAACAGCGGGCCATTACTCCCTCCATACCTCTCTTTTACTTCTAACCAAAGTTTCTTTACAAATGGAGTGTACAAAAAGGCACTGGATTTTTCTTTAAATATCTAATTGAGTATCCAAGAACGGACCACATTATCTGTTTTCTGCCATTTTTCATAATGTGCAGTGTCAATCAAAGCGAGCTTATCTTTAGCTTGGAGTTCGATGATCGTGGTTGTGCTCCATCCTAAGTAATTCGTTGGATACAATGGGTGGGTAACTAGTTGCATTCCTGGCTAGCCAGATGTCTGCAGAGTTAGGGTTTCTTCAAGCAGATCTGGATCTACCATGATTAAGGTCAAGTAAGTAGGTATTTAGACTGATTTAGGATTTGGTAGGGTTAGGTAATTAGCATAGGTGCTCTGATACCATGTCAAAGTAATGACATTCAGAAGCTTAGAACAGTATGTGAGAAAAGAGGGTATCTCTTTCTTCATTTATTAAAAGCTGACCCTACACCTACTTATACTGTGCAGGAAGGATAATAAAGTAAAACTTAAGAAGCTTCTAAAATATCTACAGCTGGAATTTCTAACGGATGCACATGGGAGGATCATTCATTTCAACTATGCGTACATATATATATCCATATTTATTTGTTTTAACAGTATGTAATATGCAATACCTTATTATAAAACAATACACAAGTGCATTGATTATCAGTATGAGAGTACGAGGCATTAACTGTTTTCAGTTGTATCGACCTCTTGACTTTGTAGTTGGAGGATAGTTGCATGAATGTTGTCCAATGCTTCTTTGGCTGCTCTATTTTGTGCAATTTCTTTCTTGGAGGCGGATGTTCCTTTTCCCACAAGTTTTCCATCCACGAAGACGTAGAAAGACATGGTTTCCCCCCACACGTCCACAAACCTCACTTTCATTTGTCTTTTATTGCATACTTCATATAGCTTAGTCACTGGATGCATTTTCAGCGTCTCCAACCTGATCACAGGCTCCAACAGATTCTTGAAGACCTTTGGAATTAAATGACAACTAATATTCAACTTCGTGGACAAACTACTCATTTCTATATGCATCTACGTCGATTATTCACTCCCTTTTTGTAAGATCCAAAGTTGACATTTTTTCTTTTCTTTTTGAATTTCTGAAACGTATTCAAGGCTTAGTTCATTACTAGAAAAGAACAAGGAATGGGCAATGAGATGAGTGATATGGGGATGGAATAAAGATGTACATTAATTTATATGGTACCTTACCTTCCACACAGTATCAGTTGAACGATTATTGTCAATGAAAATGGCTCCGACCGCTGATGCCACAATGTCAACCAAAACCTTTGGCACCTCAATTTGGCCGTTAGAATGCAAAGGATAGTCCATGATTGCTTGTGAGAACTCTATCATCTATCCAAACAACCGTTACCATTTTAGTCCATCTCTAATACTATGCCTCATCCCCGCCTTGTTTTTCTTCTTTAGTTTTGTTTTTAATACATAAAATCAGAACACATAAATGCAAAGAAGAGGAAGTAATTGTTTTGTGAGTAGTTGCTTTCAAATTAACAGACATATAAAATATAAATATCATTATAATTATCAGTATTTCTTTTTTTTATCGTAATAGATTGAACACCTTATACGCCACTTAATTACCATAAGGAAAATGAAGTTTTCAACAATAAATTTGGAAGTTAATTTCCCAGAGGCGAAAAAAGGAGAGATATGGTTATTTGTTTCTCTCTCTCTTTTTTTTTTCTCTTGTTGCGATTTTAATAAAAAAAGGAATTAACATGTTAAAACACGTTTGGTTATTTCATTGCAATTTGTTGTTTCTAAAATAATAAAAAAACCACAATAGATTCACGAAAAAAGAAAATTAGATGTTTTCCTATTTTTTCATAACAAGTTTTGTTTTCGTTCCTACTTTCTCCTCTTATAAACTTCCTTCGCTGTAGAAACTCTCATCTTTGGCTTTTATATCCCATACTTATCTTTTCTATCTCTCATGTTTCATTGTTCTTTTCTTTTTTCTTAATTCCCTAACTCATATCTTCTCTCTCTCGTGGTTTTCTAGCTTCCATTTCTCCATTTCTAATATTCTGGTATGCGGTTTTACGTTTCTAGTTTTCTGGTTTTCTAGTTTGAGTTTCTGCATTTCTAGTTTTCTAGGTTGCATTTCTATATTTTTAGTTTTCTAGTTTATGTTGTTGTATTTCTAGTTTTCTGGTTTTTCTGGTTTGTATTTCTAATTTTTTAATTTGCGTTTCCGCATTTTCAAGTGTTCTTCTCCATTTTTTGTTTGTTGTTTTCCTGTGTTTTTGGTTTGTGGGTATGTAGAAGGAATATAAAGTTCAATGGTCCATAAATCTTATTTAAACACATGACAAGAAATCTAGTTAGTTTCAAGATCATAGCTTCTGCTACTTGTTTCAAGTTAATAATGTTTCAATTGACAATTGAGTTTCTAAACATATTTTTATTTTTAGTTTTTATTACAAATCTCAACCAAATAAGGTGTTGTTTTTAGTTTTGATGTTATAAATTTTAACCAAACAAGTTTTTATTTTTTAGTAAAAATATAAACTAAAAACTAAAAATCACAACAAAAAATAGAAGTAGAACCAAACAGCCTAGTTTTGAAAGCCTAAGGAAAACACTAATAATACCCCAAGTACAGGTGTACAACGAGCATCTTGGAGTGTTTTAAGTTAAAATACCAAACTAAATCTGTAACATCCCGTTACTAATGAGATGTGTACAGTTCATAGTATTCGTATTTGGCA
>JANITW010000009.1:6901555-6915039 GCA_027564335.1 Erythroxylum williamsii
GGGAAGGTCCCGGAACAAAAATTTTTGTTTTTCCGCACCGTGGGCATGTGATGCTCACACCGGGATTTTCCTACAGAGAGTAGCGTAAAAGATAATAGAGGTAGAGGCTCTACACCACCGAACCACATAAAGAAGATGGCTCATGCTTGGAGAAAAAAAATAGAAATGGAAGGCTAGCTTCCCATCACTAATTCAATGGACATATTGACACCAAATCATGGTTAAGCTTTTTTTATCATTTTAAAGTTGTAATTTCTTTTCAGATTGTTGTAATGTTGGTGTTGATTTGATTGGTTTTGGGATGAATGATCTTAATATGTTATTTTGATTGTTTTATTTGGAACCTATTGCTAAAAAATTGAATGTAATCCGTAATCGTTACTTTTGATGTTTGTGAGTAGCATCTAACAATTGTTAATCATTAGGAACAAGATAACATAGGTTAGATAACCCGAATGTGTGAGGTCATTACCTATATTGATCATTTTCCAATTCATAATGTGGCTGCCAAATTGAATATAGAGATTATATCCTAGGTTATTCAGTAGTTAGGATTAATTAATGATCATATTTTGATTAAATACAACCTAAGGGAAAACTGAGATTTGTAGAGTATTCTATTACTCTCAAATTAATAGTCCAAAAAGAGTTGTAAAAACATAGAATGATGGAATATGTTTGATTGTGTTTAGGCCTAAATTGACCCCAGAACTGGACCTCACTTATATTCGATACTTTTCTCAGTTTTAATTGCTTGTTTTAATTTGTTTTTGATAGTTTACTTTTACTTTAATTTTTAAATTGTTTAAAATCCAAACCACGCCCCCCAATTATATTTTCATTGCTTCAATTAATTTCTTTACAGAAATTAACCAAATATTCCCTGTGGATTCGATCTCGACTTACCATAACTACAAAGTTTAGTGTGTAGAATCAGGTAAATTTTGTATTCCACTCAACATAAGTTGCCACTACCATAGGATATATGCCTGAAATTCTTAAGAATATCCAAGTATAAACCCTACGATAATGGCATGTTAGAGCAGTCATATTCACTTATTATGGCATCATACACATCATAAGTAATCATAAAAACAACTTATCTTATTTCATTAACAAAACATGTTATACACTGTTATTTCATTACAAGCCATCAATATATTTACAATAAATAAACCATTTATGATCACACTGTTTTAAATAAATGATTCTACATGAAATGAAAACTATACAAACTACTCTATCTAAAACCTCAAATGACAATTGACCAGACCTTTGAGCCATATCTTAATCTAAAATGAATAGTACTAAACTTCAATTAGTTTGTTATACTAGCAGGGTCTTCTCTCAGTACCTAAAAATCAAAGTTGCAATTTTGATGAGTTTTGTAAACTCAATGAATGAACCATTATTGATGTGTTCACTTAAAACAAAACACATATATGTCAATGAATAACATTTAGTCAATCAAAGTAATACTTCATTTAGAGCTATAACTTATGTTCTACAATTTGCATCATAATACAAAAAACATTTAAAAATACAATCACTTTTTTAGTCATTCCAGAAGTACATTCTGAATGTAGGAATATCATGTAATCATTTCAGAATATAATACTCATTTATCACAATTCTTCATATCACCATCAAAGTCATAAGCATTTCTCAATATCAACACAAGATAGTTCAACATTCATTTGTAATCAATATCATGATTACATTTAAAGATACAAATACAAATGCAAATGAGACTCATTCCATTTTAACTTTGTTATGGTCAAGTTCCTATTTCACTATCCCATATTCGTTGTGGATACCAAGCTCATTAAACATTGAGCCTAAGGCTATGATGTGCACAACTAAGCTTAAAGCTCTTTTCACATTGGCTACTCTGGTCACAACTCCTTTATATGAATATGCATCATATAATAGAGTATAAAAATGCATATAATATATCATCAGTCACTTTTAGTCAATTAACACATTCAATTTTCACAATTTATCAAATCTAAGTCCAGCATTCAATAAATAGTTGAGCATTTAATTTCCCTATTCACATTCACATCACAAACACTCCCAATATAGTCCCAAATATCGAACTCCTCAGACAATCAATTGTCCATAATCAGTAATATCACAATTATATCAATATCAATTCAATATATAGGAATTAAGTTTAATCAACACAATTTGAACATAACATATTACCAATAGAAATCACACTTCTAGGTTACCCACCATACACATAATTCAAACAAAAGTATAAATATTTAAGTTTACATAACTAGGTTAACTCATAGTACACTCTAGTTAGCCATCGCCTCACATGCTAGCAATATATGGATGGTTTTGGTTGATGTGTGCCTCTAAGTCAAACAATACACACATGTACACATTACTAATTGATCAATCAAATGAATGCTCAAAGTTACATATGTATATGTGTCATGTTTAATGCATGCTCAATTGATTGTTTCAGGTATGAAATCTTATTCACAAATCATACTTGTACATTCATCATAGTTTATGTATCATGTAGTTTGCAATTAGGTTTATGCCCTAATACCCTTGGTCACTTTCAATTCATCACTCAAATATTTATCATTCTCTTTCCTAGGATTATACACTCACAAAATTTGCTAGTTTATATTCAACCATTCCCAATTCATCACTTACAGACTTTGAATCACATTACATTCATGAGAAAATCTTTATATCATTCTCAATTCATAATTTAAACTTACCCTTGAACATTTTTCATGATCAAAGGCATCTTATAACACGCATACAATTGTTTTTTTAAATTTGGAATTTCAACAAGCTAGATTTATACATTCACCAAACTTTTTCGAGCAATATATATTCATACATTTACCCAATTCTCATTCATATTTACCCCAAGTTCTTCAATTCTCATTCATACATATCTTATACACATTTCTAATGTTCTGAAGATCATGTTTGCATTAAAAGAACTCAGTTATGCCCTAAACAAGTCCTAAGTTCTAGATTTGAACTCAACTATATGAAAAATAGTTCATTATTTAGGTTATAACTTCAATTAAATACATAAACTTATTGAGATATCTTCTAGCCAAGCTGTTTTACAAAAGCATTAATAAGACCTCAATAATCATTTTTCATGTTTTATTCTTGGACTAATTCGAGCTCTAAGGTCCTAAAAAATAAGGAAATAATATAAGGTTCCTGCACAGGCAGTATTAAGGAAACAAGCATAAATCAAGCTCCAGTCACTATTTTATCAAGAAAATTTCACATGGGTCAAGTTGAGACCTATGTCTACAACTTTCATTCTTAGAGTTTGTTCAAATTCATGCTCTAAGAATATGCAAAATAGATCGAAAGAGGAAGATGAAATTGAAACTAAAATTTTGACCTACAACTCTAATTTTCCAGATTCAAGAACACTTCAATAACACCTATCTTTACCTTGAATTCTTCATCAATTATACCTCAAATCCCATCTTAAGTCATCCATACAACAATCCTTAACTTACTATTTTCGTATATGCCAAAACCGAAGAGAAAAGTGCACAAGTTTATGAAAAAATTTCCAACACAATCAATCATTAACATCATATGTAATTCATCCTAATTCATCATCATCAATTCTCTATCATAACATGCTATAAACACTAATCATTTACTTACATGTTTAAATTCAATTCCAGCTCAAAAGATCAAGCTAAGCCAGTACTCCAAGTAAGCAGAAACATCACACATTCAAGGTAAAACTTAGATGGATTTCGGCTAAGTTTAGTAAGGCAACTTCAAACTGATATTTTACTTAACTTTGTGAGGCTAAAACATGGATTATTTGTGCAACAATTAGGCATAACCATAAGGAAGTCCAAGGAGGTGAAAGAAAAAGGTTTCGGTGGTGCGAGTGAGAGAAGAAAGAATAAGAAATGAGCTGAACAAAGTTTACTATTGCTGAATGTTACACCTAAGGTGTTAGGTGTCATCTAATGGAATGACCATATGTCTAAAGGCATGTTCAACATATATCAAGTATCTATGCTGCCATATGTCACCATTAAAGCTAGGTCACATGTCATGTACTACAGCTACCACTTTTCCATTAATCAACTATGCCATTTGTCATCAACTTACCAGCCCACTTGTTAAACAATGATCAATGCCAAACATCACTCAATTGTAGGCTAAGTCATCCAAATTTTTCATGTATCAATTTACCTTATCATTTGACATTTTTCCTAGCCCAAATTTACATATCGATCCCTCAATTTTTCAGTTAAACCAATTAATTTTCCAAATTTACTACTTGTGATCAATCAAACAAAAATGCAAGGCATAAACATTTCACAATTCACATCATGAACATCTTAAACCTTTCATACCCTAGAACGAATCAATTGAGTACATTTGCTATCTTTGTAATGTGTGCAAAATCATAATTTATGTGTGTGTATGTTAATGATATGAAATTCATTCATTCTAATAAAAAGCTAAAGTTCTAATCCTCAATATGAAAACAGTTTATTACAATTAATCATAAAATAATAAAATTAATTCTAAAAGAGATTTAAGAATAACATCATTAGATTAATCAATGCCTAAACATGTTCATTGACCTTGATATCCCTATTGAACTAGATAAATAAAGTTTAAATCCTCATAGCTCTTAAAAAAGGGAAGGAATCTGCCTCCTTTCTAATCTCCAATGTCTTCATATCCCTTTTGGCCTCCAAAATGCTCTTTTTTGTTTAAAATTAGGGTTGCATAATAATACACAATTAGCTATATAGGTTGGTAAGTGATTTTGTATGTCAATTTTACCATAATCGTGAATATGTATGTTCATAATAAGCTACAAGGTGACTTACATAGCCATGTAGCTCACTTACATAGTTAAGTGAGTCTATATAGCTATGTAGGTTGCATAGTTGATTAAAACATTGTCTTCAAACTCTTACACTCTTTCAATGACTTACACATCCCACACATGGTCATGTAAGTGAAAGTAACTTTTATTTCTTGCGTTCTTTACCTCGTTTTTGCCCTAACTAATCTTTTTCACTTCCACAGAGGCAAATAAAATTTAACATCAATAGAATAGCGCCTAAGATATGAGTTTAACTTATTTTGATTCTTATTCTTCTAACTTGTACATAAAAAAAATATGAAACAAAATAAGTTTCTTAAGCACATCATAACATTTTTCTTTTTGGAAAAAGTTATTAAATTAATTTCATTATAAAGGCCACATATGATTAAATGATAATAAGAATGATATAGACATCTTAGACTAAAAGGCTCAAAATGTCACAGCTTTATGTCTACCCATTAGTCACTACTCATTTAAACAGAACATACATTGACCAATGATAAGAGTAAAAATACATGCCCAAGTTGCCATAAATTTAACTATATAATCCTAGAAGCAATAGGAAAAGAATGGTCTTTTTAACATGCAAAAAGAACTTTAAAAAATCACAACAAACAAACATAAAAACACACATAATAAATAAGATCTTAACTCCCACACGTAAAATCAACTCTATCCTTGATATAACATTAATTGCAAGAAATGGAGCATTCAATAAAAACAACAATTGCGAAAATGTAAAGGAAAAGGAACAATTTTCCCTTAGGTTGCTTCCCAAGTAATACCCTTGTTTATTGCTGTTGGCTCAACTCCATGTTTTCCTCATCACATGATAATTTTTTTATCTCTAGGGATCACAACTTCTCCACTTAAAATTCTTTAGGATAATGCTTAAGTTGACGACTACTTAATACACCATAGGGAGAGACATTGCTAACCACAAAAAGGATTGACCCAATAAGAATGTAATTTATGTGGAAATAGTTTATATCTAAAGCAATAAAAAAGAACTTTTTGTCCAACAATAAAGCTTTTCCTCCAGACATTGAAAGCTTTGGTCTTCTATTCAAGTAAAACTAAATCTAGTTTATCTATACATTTATGCTCTAAATATTCATATGCTAAAGGATCAATCACATTAATTACAAAAACAGAATGATAATCTTTGGGGTGCTTTTAATTTCATGACAACAAAAATATTGAAATGAGTAAGTTACCCTAGCGAAAATCTATCTTAGTTTGAGCTATGTTAAGGAATAATCTCCCCTGTAAGATATGCATGAGATTATAAGAAGTTTCATCATTCATATCAACTACATAAAAATCTACTAAGAATACTAATTCATTTACCTGCATTAAAACATCCTAAATTACCCGTTGTGGATAAGAATTAGTACAATTAGCCAATTATACATTAACACTAATTTCTTTCAACGGGCCTAATTTTATAAATCATACATGAAACGATGCATAACATTAATCGATTGTCCTAAATCTAACATGTCTTGTTTAATCTTAGTGTTACCAATTTTATTAAGAATGGCAAACATGCCTTGGTATAGTTTGATTTCTCCTTGGATCATATTAAAACCTAGGCAGAGGCACGAATTATGCATTGTAAATGACTCGGTGACATGGGCCGTATTCAGCAAAGGTATATGCTGAATATATAAAAGTGGAAAAGAGGCAAGCTGTTTATAGAAGCAAAGATGACACCAGTTAACATGACAGGACTCGAATTCAAGATTAGCACTATCATTATTGTCAAGGAAAGGGATCAACATGATTATATTGATGAACAATGGCACCAAACACATTATTTAAAATCCTACAGAAAATTGCCTCACCCTCCTCCTTTCTTTTTTTCCTTCTCTTTTCAGTAAGTTAATAACTCAAATAAATCCAAAAGCGACCGAAGAAACTTGCACCCGTAAACAATAGAACCCATGTATAGTACAGTTTCCGTAAAACGTATCAGCATTCGAAGTGTTCAAACTGATACTCAAGTAATTGTACAGACAACAACCACAAAAGTAAAAGATGCTTTTCAGATCTAATAGACTTCGTATGCCTTTCTTATCTCCAGATTCCATTCGCAATTTCTTTCTTTCTATAGTTTTATTAAACACTAACATGTTGTGTATGTCAACTTGACTATAACTCACAGACACGTGTTTTCTTTGTATATGTTTAGTGAAATCTTCAATTCTTATTTTCTGAGTGTATCCTAGTGAGTCTTATGTAATAATTCCTAAATAATATATTGACGGGAAATCAGCTACTTTTCCTTAATATCAGTACAGGACAGACGAAGGTACGTAGCCACTAGTCCTGAATTTGGAAAACAACCAATCCTTAACCACACGATAAGAGATATATCCAGTTAATATTATCATACAAATCTTCAAGTTTAAGAATCAGTTTTCAAATTAACAATGGAGAATGAGTAATGTATGAAAAGTAAAAGAGTTAACGAGAATAAGAAAATATCTCTGTCTCTTTAATGTCAAAGTTTGATGTCACACAATAGGAGATCCTACCCGACAAGAATAGACAGGCATTACGATTTAGGTGGACATTCTTACCCCGCCCCACTTGTTTTCAAAGTGTGATTTAATTAAGAGCGACTGCAAAATTGTCATTGTTTCTTTAAAATTCTAGAATCAATACAATAAGAGTGAAAATTTGTCCCCAACTAGACTTATATTTCATACAAAATTACAGAAATAGTTCATTTTGGCTTATACATTTTTGAAAGAAGTTCACACTCCTTGACAATATCAGTCCCTCTTTAAATGATTTTATACAAGAAAGGCATAAATATACTATTGATCAAAGAAATATTGTGTAACTATCATAAAAATATAGGTAGGAAGAGATGTTAGCTAAATGTGGATTTCTAAAAGGCTTTTAACTTGCTAGACTTAAGTTTCATAGTTGATTTAGAAAAAGCTTTTAGGTACCTATACCATTTCATCAAATGAATTAAAGCTTGTATCAGTTCTACCTCATTTGTTATTCTAATCAATAGAGATACCATTGGATTATTCAAAGATGCTAAAAGGGTACGAAAAAGAGACCTCATACTCTTTATCTTTTTTTTCGGTAATCTATAAATGCTTAACCTTTCGATAAAAATAAAACGGCCAACTCTAGATTAATCAATCGTTGAAAATTCTCTAAGCTTAATCTTTTTAACCTGATCGTTGCTTGATCTTTTTTTATAAATGTCTCCCTTTCATTAATGTTCTTCTCTCATGATTATCAAATTTTGAATCCGTACTTAATTTACAAGTCAACATAAAAAAAAAATCTTTAATCCTCATCTTTATAGGGCTCAATAACTAACTTCACCAGCTAACCAAATTTCACTTTAGATCACTCTCTTTTAACTATTTAGGGCTTCCTCTTTTACAAAGGACAACCATATTGATTGTCTACCATTTTTACAACTATTATACGATAAAATAAACTCTTAGACTATCTTTATATTACGTTTGATTTTTATTTTATCAAGTCAATTCTGAACTCTCTTATTATCTTTTAGGCTAGTCATATTTTGATTCCAACTAGTATCACAAAATGAATAAAAATTTTCAATTAGACTTGGAAGAAACTCCTAAAACCTAAAGGCTCAATAGGGAACAAAATTAAGCACATAGTAGGAATGAAAGGTCAACATTTTTTGTCCAATGCTTTATGTAGATCAATATTTAGAGCAGAATTCTTAAGAGAATACTTTATTGAATAACCTTTGAAATGTTCTTAGGTTAGGAGAACATTATCTCCTATTTTCCTATCCTTTAAGAAAGGTCACCAATAGTGATCAATGATTTTTAGAAGAACCTCCTTCAACCTATTTGCAATCAATTTAGAAATTATCTTATGAATGGTATTGCATAAGGATACAGGATTGTAGTCTTTAAAAGAGGTTGGGGATTGAGTTTTTGGGATCAATCATATGAAAGTTCTACTAATTTATTTTAACATTTTCCTAAGAAAAAAGATTTTTGTCATTACTTCAGGGATCACATTACCAATCATTCTCTAGGTATATTTGAAGATGAATCCATTCATTATATTAGGCTTAGTTGCCTTGTTGGGATAAAGGAATTGAACCACTTCCTTTATTCTCTGTGATTAACTAGTTTAGCTAGTAAGCTTATATCAAAGAAGAGTTTTTCACCAATTATTAATCGAATGATACAAATAAAGGATGATATATCTATGGTTGTTCCCAAAGTTTGAGTGAAATAGCTATAGATGTCTTCTACTAAACCTTGAAGAGTATTGATCTATAACATGATTTGTTCTTGATTCAGATAATTTTGATGGTGAGTTTTTTTGCAATGACTAATTTTTGGAAAAAGGAGATGTTTTTATCCCCTTTCTTGATCTATATAGCTCAGGCTATCTATTACTATATAGAGTGATTGTCATTCACTCTCTACATTCAGTTCAAAAGTGCTACCTTTCCCCCCTCAAAGAGGATCTTATCATTAGGTGATGGATAAAGTTTTTCTTACAAATTATAGAGCTATTCCCTTGCATCCAATACTTCGTATTGAGAGTCCCCAATTTTCCTTTAATTTAGAGCTTTCAATTCCTCCTTCATCTGAACAATTTTCCTCATGCATTTAAAGAGCTTATACCCCTGACATCATAATTAGTACCTTGTAAGATGTCATCATTGAAGCCTTCTATCTAGGCTAGAATTTGATCAAGCTGAATGGTAATTTGATTATTCGAGTATATAGAAGGTTTTGAATTTTAATTAGCATAAGCGTAGATACCATGGTATTTTGGAATAATGCAGTGCTATTAGGGAAGCTTGAAAACCATGATTCATTACCCAAAGCCCTATCTATCTTCTTTCTCAAATACTTGTTACCCTTTTATTTATTGGACTAGATGTAAAAGGTTCTCATCATCTTGATATTAGTCACCTTGATTGAGCTAGTACATCCTTTGAAGTCTTTCAAGATATTCCTTAGGTAAGAATTACCCTCATCTTCATTAAGGTGTACATGCTCTTAAAACCACTAAGTAAGATTTAGTGTTTGGAAATTGTAGCTCCAAAATCTTTTATACATTTCCACTAACTTGTTCTTTTAAAAGAATGGTTATAGGCATATACAAATATAAGATGGAAGGCCACCATTTCCTGTATTAGAAAAACTTTAAAACAAATAAATTGCTCATCTAATATTGGCTTTAGGACTTTAATTCTATCTTGGTCGAATGCTCTTACTATTCTCACATAGTTATGGTATTGATGGTTGCCTATTTTTTTCCAATTCCTCTTAAACAAGTTAAGGTTCTTGTGTCTATCTTCTCTAAACTTGGTTTCCAAATTACCAACTATAAAAGGCTTGTAACTCTAAAAAGAAATTAACAACTAGTTATTTTGTAGGTCAGTTTAGCCCTCCAATGTTCCATGTTAAAATCAACATTATTCAAGGATGGTTTAGAGTGCTTTCTCTTTTAATTAGATCTCCCTTTGACTATCTCCCTAAATTTGTTTATGTGGAGAGATACTTTTGTGTTTTAGTTTTTATAAATGCTACACTACTGACCATACCTTCATTATTTGTTGATATAGAACCAACCTAAGTTAACTTATTTAAAGCATTAGCTAATTTTGCACCTTTTTTGGATTGATTATGTCTTTACTCATATCCTAAGTTTCATATGGGACCATTATAAAAGCATCAATATGCTGATCTAGATGATAAGGAAACTCTATGTTGCTTCTCTTCTTATTTGATTCAGAGCTTAAATTCACAAAGTTAATGGTATTCACCTATGATGAATCTTTTTTTTCCTTATAGTTGTCATAATTTAGAATCTTTTGAATGGTTTAGTCTCTAAGTATAAGGAATAGATACTAAGCCCTTAAATAAGGAACCTTTTCATCTAACTGCATAAGGGGAATGAATTCAAGAAGAGGGTTTTGAATATCCATTAATGTTGGATAGGAAAAAGAAAACATGTCATATTTGGAGAACCGGTAAAATTAAAAACTTTTTAGAAATCTTATTTGCAGCGGAAGCAATATATCCAAATCATCATGCCAATTTATACATGATATAGCATAAGGATAATAATAGACATAAACAAGATGAAGAGTATCACCAACTCCTTTGCTACAGTTTTAATTCCTTCTTGTGCTGTCCTCTCCTTCTTCTTGTATCCAAAGCCACTTTGCTTAGTTAATCTATCCTCTCCTTGTTTTTGTGTACTTAACTAATTTGATTTACCTCTTCTTCTCTTAGGACAACTTGGTTAACAAAATCCTTTGGTGGGAAAGGAGAAGAAATACTTTGGAGGAGTATTTTCTTAGAAAAAAAAAAAAGGAAACAATGAGACACTTCTCATACTAAGTTTCGGCCATGCATAGGTGAGAGGAGAAAGTTGGTCAAAACAATGCAAGAACCCTTTTCTTACACTTCTAATTTCAGTTATGCATGATAAGAAAGAAGAGGGGAAGCATCCAATGCATCACATCTTTCTTTAATCAAACATAAAGAAGCCATTAAATGAGCCTCTTCCCATTTGTTTTAAGATGGCTTTATGAAAAGTCCAATAACCTAATATTATCCTATTAATTTCAATTTTTGATGATGTAAGAATGAAGATGGTCCATCCAATGTTCATCTATCTTCTTTAATCTAATCAAGGCTAATAGGTTATATGCTAACATTAAAAGATAACCATTAAACCATTTAATGTTAAGTTTATAACTCCATTTAATGATGATAAACCATAATAAATACCATCTTTATTTAGCATTTTAATGTCAAATGTGCAGCTGCACATTCAACCTTAATAACCGAAATTTCTCCTTCATTTCTTTAAGAAATTTGTGTTAATATAATTAATCTAATCAATTACATTAAACCAAAGTCTAGCCCATTTGTAAATGAACATTTGGGCTTTTAATTAACTATTAATTAGTGTAACCCCAACATTCAATTATGGGCTTCTAAAACCTCCATTTATATTTCTTACTTAGCTTGATAGCCTTCCTTGAAGCCAAGTGGAGAATCTTATTAGACTTTGATAATTCAAGCTCCAGTAAGCCTAGAATTAATTTAATCTCATTAGAATTAATTCTAGCTTATTAACTAAATGTCATTCCATAAAAGACAATTAGTTGAACTCTTGAATTATTAAATATTATGAGAACACATATTTTATGTCCAATTGCCCTATTTAGAACCTTATTATAGTGGTATTTGTTTAATTGTTGATGTATTTAATTATTTTCACTTAGCTATTAATGATACAAAAATGTTTAAGATATTCACTGTAATTCATATTTGATTTTAGGTACAATTTGGAAGCAAATAATTTATAGTGAGTCGGAAGCATTGCATTTAGGCCATTTTCTGAAGATTTATTTTTGCTTGTCTTCACAGAGCAAATAAAAGAAAAAAAAAATAACAACAAGAAGAAGACAAGAAAAATCAAAACACAAAGAAAGAAAAATGGAGAGTAGGGAAATGGCAACTCTAAAAGAATAAAATGCCAATAGCCCAACATTGAGTAGACTTTGTTTTACTAGTAGAAAATGAAAAACGATAGCATCACAAGTAGCAGAAGGAAATGCATTAAACACATGGAAGGCAGGTGTGAAATGCATGCGTTATGTTTCTGGAATGGGCGTGACCCAGTGTGAAGGAGCAAGGTTTTAAAGGGTTGCATATTAAATTGTCACATCAATTAGAACAAAAGGGAGTAGACACAATAGAGAAGCTCAGAACGCAGGTGTTGTGTGTTAAACGCACAACATGTCTATTTTCCAAAGGAAGAGACGTGAAGGTTTTAGAGCTTGCAAACTTAATTGTCCAATCACTAGCATAGTGATCATGCTACAACACAAGGCGGGTGTGATCGAGAGCTGTGGAGCTGCTGCGGCTTGTGGTTGGAGCAGGCGTGGCTTGCGACTTAGTGAAGTTCAAGCAGTTGGAGCGTAGGTGCGGCAGCAGCTGGGCGAGCGTGGTGAGAGGCAGTGAACAATTAAGTGGACACCAAGTTTATTCATCCGAGCGAAGCAACAGTGAGGAGTGCACAGGGAACAATAACAAAGAAGCTCGCCAAGAGATAAGAAACAAAGGGGTTTTTTGCTAAGGATTAAGATGGGGTTGAAGCAATTTTTCAAAAAATACCTATGAATGGCTAAACATCCTGACACCGGTTTGTAGGTGACATCAACGTCGATGACCCGAATTAGTATTTTTAGTTATTTTATTGTTTCTTTCTCTCATCAGAAATTGATTATGTTATCCTATTTTAATTGATTTGGGTATTGTGTATGGATAATTAGATCTTCATCATTGTTCGATTATTTGTGTATGAACCCATTGGGTATTATAAATTGATGATTTTAATGCATTCATTGAATAGTTAATTTCAAACCCATTTCTAGAATTTCGATATAATCCGTAATTGTTATGTTGAAATTCATTTGTAGCGACTAATGATTTGCAATCATTAAGGATAACATGACCTAGGTTAAATGATGACCTACGTTAAATGATGCATCGTATGTAGTTGTTGCCTTGATTAATCGGTTTTCCTAATTTGTAATACTAATGCCTAATTAAATCTA
>JANITW010000009.1:6970240-6985689 GCA_027564335.1 Erythroxylum williamsii
GAATAATTATTAAATTAAAATTATTTTCAGATAAATAAAAAATTATAATTAAAATTGGAAAATTATTAAATTAAATTTATTTTCTGAAAAATAAAAAATAATTATTAAAATTGAAAAATTATTAAATTAAAATTATTTTAAAAAAATAAATTCCTTACAATCCACGATGTTTAAAGAACAATCGTCGCGGATTGTAACCTAAAACATCGCAAATTGTTCAATCTTTTAATAATGTTTTTTAAAATGTCACGAAATATCGACATTTTCCGTAACATTTTTAATAAAATGTCACATAAACCTTTTGCTTATATCACATTTTGTAATATTTTTATGACGTTTTTTAAACGTCGCAAGAGCTTATTTTCTTGTAGTGAGAATAAACTTTTCTTTTCCAAATCCAGTTTCACTCGAGTTTCTTGTCTATCTCTTAATTTCATAAAATTCACCATCTTCTTCTTTCTTTACCTAAGACTAGCCCTTTCAGTTATTTTTGAATGTGAAGTGCTCTCATTTGGTTTTGTTTTAAGAATGCGTCAAAATTTAAAATATAATAGTTAAACCCACCCAAGTAGCCTTACTTATTTTTTTATGATTGAAATATGTGTGATTTTAGACGGCAAACCCCTCAGGGAATTGTGATCCATAATCGGTAGGTAATTTTAGTCTGTCCAAGTACGAATTCACCACATATTCAATATTCCATGATGTCGATTTGGACATGGATTATTTAATGGATTTCATATTCAGTACGTCGTTTGATGTTAACAAAGAATAATTTGATGTTCCATCCTGACCACAACACCGGTCTAATCTCGTGGTTAGTCTGCTTCCACTACTATGTCAATCAAATGACGATAAATCAAATTAAACAGGCTGGAGTCGGTGAAGTATACGGTTAAAAACAATTTAACGCATCTTCAAAAGTTGACTTTTAATTTGGTAAACAAAACTTAAAAGTTATAACCATGGAATTCGATTCGTGAGCAAGCTATGCCAATATAAACACATGCCGACCACACAGAAACACATTCCATGATCTCCAACCATTTATATGATATTGTTCTATATAAAATCTCAACACGCACCCACATTTTTTATGTACATTTTGTGAAACTAAGGGGTAAGAAAAGTAGCGTCCTTTTTGGCTACCCGTGCACCTAAAAGGTATCACACTTTTCAAGTTTCTATCTATAGCATTATATACATATGTATATTTTTCTACATTCTTCATCATTTAGGACATGAATGTACCCTTGACTTGCAATAAAGCACCACTTAACCGCCCCAAAGTGTATGAAGTTGGGTTTTAAGTACTAGTTTTTTGCCTCTTCAACAAATTGTTGTTTATTGTTTTATTAACTCTCTATTTACATTCAGTTAACTGTTTTGCTTGAAATTCAACAACCCTCGGATAACACGTTTTGTTTTGTCGACAGTTGTGGTTATTTTCTGAACTAATTTATATTGCCAACCACGCGCTTATTTGACGGTGTATTTGAGTGCTCGAAGCTTTTGACTTTTCTATATGTGCCAACTATTCCCTTGTACACTTATTGACAAATGTAATAAGTACGTACAGGATATCAAAGTGACCCTCAAGAAGATCATAAGTCGTAGTTGAGCCTCCGTCAACTTCGCATACGAGTTTGGGTCACTAACGTCACCAACCCGGTTCCACCGTCATTGCTGGCCTCTAGGTCATTACGTTCACGCTTTATAGTCGCACAGACACAGGTTACTCCTCACCACAATCAACGTCATTCAACCGCTCGATCAAGATCAGATGGCCACAATTTATGAACTCTTTTTCTATTTATTATTAAAAAATACAGTAAAGTCCGACGGCAGAAGTAAAATATTAAAAGATAGAAACCTTATAAATGGACAAGCATTGAACACATATGTACATAGACATGGGCATCCAGGGCCATCACTTTTGCCTTAGATTTCCGTGATCCTTAGCGATCTATTTCAACAGAATTCTCCCAAAATGCATCGTTTCCATCTCTTCTTTTTCGTTTCTCTTCTGATTTTATTTACTCCTAATCCGAGCCACGCCATAAGACACCCTTTTGCTGCACCTTCCCCTAGAACCCAACAAGCTTCTCGGTCTGCAACTGGCAATGTTCATCTCTCGCACCAGGCCAAAGAGTTCCAGTCACAGAAGCGAAGGGTTCCTACAGGATCGAACCCGTTGCACAACAAGAGATGATACTGAAGTTGTTGAAGCGCCTATTATCTCTTCCGTGGTAGATAGATATGACCAGCTGGGGTTCTTCTCTGGTCTATTGATAATACACCATTACAATACCTAGTTGATTCTGCTTGTAGAGAATGTGTACAGCAGGTAAAATTGATTTTGTTGTTAGAAATATTCCTATACCAGCTTGTTTGAGTTCTTTTGTGCTTTGTATCTCGTCCTGAAATGAATTTCGTCTTTATTGTACAATACATATAACACGAGATAAATGTCCATTGTTTTATTTATACTGATAATGAAATTTGGGGCTTGGGTTCAAGGATACAGTCTCTTATTCAGTCTCAGGCTGAATGATTCTTGTCTTCGCTGTGGTCGCCATGAATTCTGAGGTAATCACAGCGACTTCAAACTATATCTTTTGTCAAAATTTTCAGCGACGTCTTTTCCACTGCATCGGAACAGGATTAGTGATTCTTTACGTGTCATGTTTGTTGACATTGAACCATGTATTGATCATAATTTATTCAAGGGAGATGAGCAGCTGCAGTGAATCAAGATCAACTCTTTAAACACTTTTTTGGTACAGACTTAACCCAATTTAAAATTTCACTCATTAGACCTACTGCAGTGATCGATGAGCTAAATGAAACGAGTTATCTAGTCCAGTTAAATCCAGCCCCATACACCCCAATCTTGATGGGGGGGAGTGTAAATACTCCATTATTTCTCACAACCACCCTGCAATTAAGAGACGCAACACCCTCCATCTGTTACAGACATGGAGTATATGTTTGTTAGCTAGCTATTTTGAGTCTTCTTACAAGCCATCTCTTCTCTCATGGTTGTATAAGAGGTTTACATGTCGCAATAACTACATCTGTCTAATATGGGAGAGAGAGAATGTGATTATGCTCGAAAAAGTACAAACACCAACAATAGCGGGAACGGAACTCCTTGCATATCCCGCACTTAAATGTACAGGAAATATACAGCACTCATAAGTGTCTTCGTTGAGGTGGGTGTGGTCCATAATGTGGTTTTTTTTTTTTGCTAGTGTTATATGCTTCATGTTAGATTTGAATTTAGTTGAATAAATAATTCGGCAGTTGAAAATAAGACTTTGCTTATTAACATGCCCATTATAAAATGCTAACCCCACGCACCATTAAAGGCTTGTCCTGCAAAGGTGACAGGAGCAGGATTTAATGTTTATTACAAGAAGGACGGACTTAGGACCTGGGAGGGAAAGAGATCCTCATCAGATAGGATGTTGTAATTTTGTTTTATTTAATTTTATTTACATATTTATATACACACTACATAAATATATAAATAAAATATAATAAAATTTGATTAACAAGAATAAATGATCTGTTCTCTTTTAAGATTGTATACACTGAACTGTTAAATGCTAATTTAAATAAGGTTAAATCATTCATCCTCATGTATTCTTTAAGTACCAAAATGGATGTATCCTTTCATAAGAGTTGTACCTTGCCTTGGGGTTATTTGTTTGTAGAAAATTTTTTAAAGAAGTTTTTGTTAAACTCCAAAAAAAAAAAAAGTAGCCCTGATTACAAGTATATAGAACATCATAAGCTGTAAATCTTATATCAATTACAATTTAAGCTTAAAAGTATTGGAAACTATATTTGTGACCGCAAACAGATGTGCAAATCATCATCAAGTGATTCCAACCATCGTTTACTTTTATTATCAGGGGTAGTCCCACTTTACAATGACAGATTCCATGTACGAGCTATATGAATTATTTTATGATATTATGGCCAATTAGTTGGTCCCAATTTTATGTATAACAATATTATTTTAATTAATAAAGACATTTTTTAATCTCTTTATGCATTTTGTTAATTACATTTAATGATTTTTTGATATTATAGCCAATTAGTTGATTTTTTTTAATAAAATCAACATTAGCGCAAAAAAACAGACAAAGGTAGGGAAGGTAAAGAAAACTAACCCAAGCCAACAGGCTTATCCCGTACACCCGGAACCTAATAGCCTTTCCCCCTTAACAAAAACAGAAGTCGAACAATCTGAATGTAAAATGAAGACTAACGAAGAAGGACGATTAGTCCAGTGATGTAGGTTTGCATGTAATAAGGCTACCCTGGCTAAAGCATGAGCCACTTTATTGGCAATCCTACGAGTCCATTGAAAGGACAAGTGAAGAAAATGTCGCTTGAATGATAATATTGATTGGACAACTACCAAACAATCCGATTTCACAATGACCTTGGCAAGCTGGTGGTCTTTTAGCCATGAAAGAGCTTCCCTTATAGACATAATTTCGCCAAGAACTGGGTCAAACAGGGCAGGGAAAAAACTTGAAATAGCAGTCATAAACCTACCTCGTGCGTCCCTAAAAATCGCAGCAAAGTCTTCCGTCTGAACATCCTCTGGAGAAACAACGAACTCACTATCGTCTTTCTCCCGAATAGAGAGCCTTTGCAACCCTGAATCCATGAAGCTGAAACGAAAATCTAAGAGAGACCAACGTAAAAATAATACCTAGACTTCACCTTGCACATGAACGGCAAGACCAACACTTGCACTCGTAGAGAGAGAGAGAGAGGCAAGACCTAAAAGAGAGAGAGCGGCTGCCCTAGGCTTTGAGCATAAAAGTTCTATTAAGCAAGATTAATACTAAAGATAAAATCCATGAAATAATTACTGTGCAATTGAAATTATGATGAGATTATAATTATGATATTTAATTTACATTTATGTTTTATTCCTAAATCATTCCTAGTTGTCATTTTATTAAGATAGGATATTAATGAAATGATAAAACTAACATAAGTTATTTTTCTTTCTTATGAAGAAAACAATTGATCTCATAACTTAAAATACGAAGATACTTAAATAAACATGTGAGTACTTATTGGAGAATAAGTTCATTGAACTAACTCGATTATGAGGATACCAAATGGAATGTTACTTACATGGCTATAGATTTCATCATCATGATGGTTGTATAATTGATCCTTAAATTTAAGATTTTCAATGTGGGAATTATTGTATTTTTATGTTATTTATAAACTATCCTATTTAGGGTATCTCAATGAGTAGTACTTGGATCTAGTAAGAATCATACAAAGATAGTTGAGTAAGTTAGTGAAAAACTTGTCACTTTAAAATAATTAGAGAGAATATTTTATTTTTCTTGATTAGTAGTTATTTAAGAAATTCTCTAGATTTAGTGAATTGGGAGTTAATAGGGTAATTTCACATATCAGTTATAAACCAACTACTAATTAGTAAGATCGAACATGACTATATTAAAAAGAGTAGACATTACATCCATATTCTATGTCCAATTAAAACATTGGATGATGAAAAGATTAAATAATTTATCATAAACATACATGAAGAGGTGAAGTGGAACCATTTTAACAATCCTAATAATTGAGTGGTGATGACATGTTGCTAGACATTAAGGTTGATATATGATTATAAATTGTTTAATTAAATAATTAAAGAAAAATTAAAAAAAGATTTAGTTTATCTAATTCTAATTATGAATTATAATTATAATTTATAATCTTTTTCAATATATAACGAACCAACTCAATCACACATAAAGAGAGGTTAAGAAGATAAAAATTAATTTCAATTAAGGTGTACTTAATTGGTAACTTTAAGAAATTTTAGGGATCAAATATGATATTTAATTTTATTTAAAATAAAACCTTAATTTTTTTTCTATTAATAGGAAATAAGCATAAGAGAGTTAGCACTCCGGCTTATTCCTCTCAAAAGTTGTGTTTCTTTTTCTCTGCTATGTGGATACCATTATAGGCTAGACACTTAAACATCTTGTTGTTGACTCTTCAAAAAGGTTTTAGAAAAGGTTTCAGCAATAATTTCAAATCATATATGATTCCTTATTTTATGATTCATATTTTTTAATTTAATCAATTATTAAGATTTGATTGGAAAATTGTAATTTTTTTTCTATAATACCAATTGAGCAAGTTTTATATATAATAAAACTGTCAATACCGCAAGTATACAAATCGTATATTGTAATACCAAAAGGTATCGTTCCTACCCCAAGAATAACTCTCATTAAATATGAAAAGGTAACATCTTAATTATAGGAAGTAGATCTATAAAGATGTATGAAGTTTTTGTACCTATTCTAATTCCAAGTGTATAAATAATGTCATTATAAGAAAATAACCGACAGAAAATATACCGTTGCAAAATATAAACGAAAAATATATTTCCGTAGGTAAAATTGATAAAAAAAATTGTTTAGCAACGGTACTAATATCCGTTGCTAAATATGGAGGGAAATCATCTCGACAAATTTTGCAAGAGACTTTAGTGATAGATAATTACTAACGAAAAATAAACCGTAGCAAATTACTGACAAAAAATTCATTTCTATAGGTAAAATTGACGAGAAAATTTTCGTTTAACGATAGTACTAATATCTGTCACTAAATATAGAGGGAAATCATCATGGCAAATTTTGCGATGTACTTTAGCGATGGGAAATTAGCAATGAAAAATTCATTTCCGTAGGTAAAATTGACGAGAAAGTTTTCATTTAATGACAGTACTAATATCTGTTGCTGAATATGGAGGGAAATCATCCCGGAAAATTTTGCGAGGGACTTTAGTGACAGTACAAGATTCCCGTCGGTAAAAGATTTAGAGACGGTATAAGATATCCGTCAATAAAAAGGTGGGAATTATTGATAGAAGAAAAAAATTTGAATTTACTTACGGAAATTTCCATTGGTATGGAAATTTTCATTGGTAAATTCCGTGAGTAAAATCTCTTTAAATTTAAACTCACCTGACATCTCCCCCTATGTCTTCTTCTTCCTTCTTCCTGCATCTCCTCTTCAACTTTCTTCTCTCCAGTTTCTCTATTATGGACTCCTTTCATCGGTGTTGTCTTCTCCAACCATTGTCATCGTGTCCTTCGATGGAGGTATTTTTGCAACTACTGTCATGTGTTTTTTCGTATATTGAATGAAAGTTAATTTGGGTATCTGATTACTTTCATTTATTTGTATATTTTGTGATTGAAAAACAACTTTAAAATATAAATGTTAGTGATAGAAGGGACAAGACGTAATTTTAGTTGTGATGTTGGGATAAATTTCAGATGCATTTAAGGTGTTTGATGAAATGTTTGTTCTTTGAAAGAATAGTTTTAGTTCTTTTTTAGTATGAGTTTCATAATTTCAGTTCTTTGGTATGAATTATTTTCTTAACTTACCACAAGAACCAGAATATAATAAGTGATGTGATTGGTACAAAGAGATTTAGTAAAGTTCTCTCCATGGTGGATTTTAGAGAAACTGAACACTTTGCAGGTAAATTTTAAAAAGTAGTTTTTAGCAAATTTATCGACGAAAAATCCAATTCTGCAGGTCAAATATATTGCATTTGCAGACGGAAATTCTTTTTTTTAGGTAATTACCGATAGAAAAACCAAATCCGTTGGTAATTTTCTGACAGAAAAATTTTCTCCTTTGGTAAATTTACTGATCTAAGAAAATTTCCATCGGTATATTTACCTAGGGTATAAAATTTTTTGTCGGTAAATTTACCTACGGTCGTATTTCCGACACCTTTTTCTATTAGTAAATTATGTTGTTAAATAAACTTACTGACGGAATGTGTACAAATTCAATTGATAATTTTCGTAGCTAAACTTTATTTTTCTTGTAGTGTGTGATGAGATCATTGTTATGAGATTCATATTGCATTTATATATTATTCCTAAACTGTTCTTAGTCATGGTTATATTAAAATTAAACATTAATAGAACATAAAAAGGCTAGCACATATTATGGTTTTTCTTATAAAGGAAGTAATAGATCTCATATACTAGAGTATGGAAATAATTTAATAAATGTGTAGATGCTTGTTAGAGAATGAATTCATTGAATTGATCTTATATAAGAATTCTATTTGGAACATTATTTATATGTCTATGAAAATACTCATTGTGATGATTGTATAACTGGTCATTTGACCTAAGATCACCAAAGTATCTCATATAGGGATTGTTATATTTTGATACTACTTATGACCTATTCTAGTCAAGAGGAAATAAGTTGATAGCCATTAGATATAGCTTATACTAAGTAGAGATAGTTAAGTGATTAATAAAAGATTTATCATCCTGAAGTAATTAGGGAGAATATTTTGTTGATCTCGATTAATATTGATTCAGGAAATTTTTGAACAAGGTGAAATGACGCTTTGTAAAATAGTTTACAAATGCCATTTATAGAATCAATTACTAATAGTGGCAAACTAATATGATTAAACTTAAATATAGTTGACATTATTTACATGTTTTATGTTTAATTGAAATATTATATTATGAAAGGATTGAATTATATAGAAAAATAATGCATAAAAAGGTTAGTCAAAACTACTTTGACATTTCTAAATATTTAAATGTTCATGATGTATTGTTAGATGCCAATCTCAGTATATGGATATAAATTTTCTAATAAATTAAATAAGTTTAATTTATATAATTTTAAATATGATTTAGTGTTATAGTTTATATCAATTTATAATGTAATTGAGAACCTAATGAGTCACACACAAATAATAGGTTGAAGAAAGAAAAAGGTATTTTAATCAAGTTGAACTTGATTATAAAGTTTGAGAAATTTTATCTTTATGTTATAGAATTTGAGTGATTTTGACTTTTTGAAAATTGAACAATAAAGTTTCTTTATCATTGCATTATACATGAAATCAGATCCTACCTTGATTTCAAAAATGATTCTAAAATAAGAAATTCAAACATTTAGAAAAGGTGAATGCTTTAGAAAGAAACAACACAAATAAAGCAAAATTTTGATATTTTAACACGAGTAAAAGTCCAAGTATCAAATCTCTATAAAGGTTAGAGATGTGAATCAGCTTGACCTATTGCTCGATCCGAACATCAACTAAACGGCTCGTGGTCCAATGGGCCACTGTTAGGTCGGGTCAACATGACTCGTCATATTTTTTAAGAAAAATTTCAAAAATGACGTTATTTTAGTAAAACGATATCGCTTTTGAAGTAACAGTCAGGCCAGGTCGAGCTAGTTTTGACATCTCTAATAAAGGTTAGGATTCTAGAAAATTTAAATAATATTCAATTAAATATGTATGAAAAAAATTTAAGATAGAAAATGTATATACTTAAAAGAATGAAATGTAAGAGCAAGCATTCATGCATTTGCATTTTTCATGGCATTTATGTGATGTTTCTGACTCAAAAAGTATTGTAAGATTTCATTATAGTGATGATTTAAAATTGATAGAAAATAGAGAAGGGAGAGTAAGGCTAATGTTTGGTTGGGTGGTTATTAATGAAATGGAATAGAATGTAACATTATTTCATCATTTTGGAGGAGGGTGTTGATTGCAAAACCAATTCACTAGTTTTACGCTCAAAACTGCAAGTATACAGGGTGTAACTTGTAGTAAAGAACAGATATCAATCCCTCAGAGATTGTGTTTAGACGTTAATTCAAGCTGCTTTGTTTGAGTACTAATTTTAATAAAAATAAACTGAAAAATTAAACTAAATCAAACAATTAACAATCAACTAATGATAAAGCAAAAGTGCAGAAAATTGGAATTCAAGATTTAACAATTATAGATCATTTTTCCCTATCTTATCTCCCTCCTACCTTGTTAATTAAATTGTGCCTCTCCTAAGATGTCCTAATGTATTAACTATCCTCTCTTAAGGTGTAATTAATTGTCCCTAGCCAAATTAAATGGAAATGATTAAACAATCTCTTAATCTACAAAATCATTCCACCAATTCAACTAGTTATGAAGTTATCCTATAGGTAATTAACTAATTTGTCAAGATCTCTCTCTAACTAATCAATTAACTTAATGAATGTAGGCCTATAAAGTGCCAATTCTCATTATACAACCCTACACAATTTACCCAACTCAATTTCTCAACATATTGCAAGGTATAAGCTCAACATTCATCAAAAGCATCATTCATTCAAATTAACAAAGTAGGAGGTCAACAAGTACTTCAAAAGTAATCTCTATAATAACTTAACCAATCATAATGTCATTAACATCTCCAATAACCATAAACCAATAATAAAGATGCTAGAAGCGAAAAAATGAAATAAGAACTAGATGAAGCAAGCTGCTCCTCTTCTTTGCCTAAATATAGAAAATCTAAAGTTGGTGTGCTCTTTGCCCAATTTGGAATGGAAATCTTGATTCTCTACCTCTCTTCAGGCTTTAAATCTACTTTTTGACTCAAGGAGGCAAGTTCTCATGACCCACATTGGGCCTTAGGGATTTGTGCCCTTATATAGTCACAAAAACCTAAAAATAACTGAAACCCACGTGTCTCTTCGAGTTGGGGATCCTATGATTGTGGGAACTCCCATGAATCCCACGATTGTGGATTCTTGTCTTACAATTCCTCCACTTCTCTTCTCCTCTCTTGGTCCCTAGCTCAATAACAAAGGTGGGCACCCTCCATTCCTACATCAAAATGATCAATTCTTATCCTAAATCAACATCAAACATAAAGAAACAATCATGAAGATCAAACTAAACAAAAACATACAAAATAAGTCATAAAATAACAATAATAACCTATGAAGCAAGAAACACATGTCAAATACTTATAAAAACATACACTAATGCACAACTATCAACTTCTTCACACTTAAATCTTTGATTGTACTTAAGCAAAATCAAACACAATCAATCAATTCCATCACTTCATTTTCATAAAGATTAAATGAATTTGGAATCAAGTATGTTTTCAAGAATAAAGTAGGCCATTACTTTATTCTTAAAACATACATTTTAGTATTTACTTATTATGGACCACAATCTTGATTAGTGGTAAACTCATATGAGTTTCATTATAATTTTTTATATGATCGAAATGGATTTTTACAAAGTATTAATCCATTGTCTGCATGTTAGAATTATTAATTGAAACATGTATCAGGAAATATTAACTCAAATAAAGAGTTTATAGTGATATCATCACTTCTAGATGTTTTATGGAGATGAGTACTGATTAAACTAGATCCAGCAGCTTGATGGACTAGCTACCCATCAAGTCTTAACACCAAGATGAGATCTTGTGCATTAATCACTTTATAGAGTAAAATGGAAGATTTAAAAGAAAAAATCAACATAAGGGCAAAACGATAATTTTACCCTTTGTTGTACAGATAGCTATAATAATGTTTATAATAGGGTCTGCAATTGGACATATTATTTGAAATATATGTTCGCCTAATATTTAGTAATTTAAGAGTTTAGCTAATTGTCTTTAGTGGAATGACATTTAACTAATAAGCTATAATTAATTCTAATGAGATTAAATTAATTTTGGGCTTATTAGAGCTTGAATTATCTAAGTCCGATAAGATTCTCCACTTGGCTTCAAAGAAGGTCATCAAAGAAAGTAAGAAATATAGATGGAGGATTTAAATCCCATAATTGAATATTGGGCTTGCACTAATTAATGGTTAATTAGAAGCCCAAATGAATATTTAGAAATGAGCTAGAATTTTCTTTAATTTAATTAGTTAAATTAATTAAATTAAAAAAATTCTTAAAGAAGTTAGCATTGAATTGCTAAATAAGTATGGTATTTATCACGCATTATCATCATTAAATGGAGTTATGATCTTACCATTAAATGGTTTAATGGTTGGCTTTTAATGATGCCATGTTCTGTAACTTTTTTAGCATTCATTTGATTAAAGATGAAAGAGGTGTATTTGGTGGATGATCTTCCTTCTTTCATCACTAAAACCGAAATTGACATATCATTTTAGGTTGTTGGTCTTTTCATATAGCCATTTTAAAACAAATGAGAAGAGTCTCATTTAATAGCTTCTTTATGTTTGATTAAAGAAAGGTGTGATGTGTTGGACGCTATTCTCTTCTTTCTTTTCATGCATAACTAAAAATGAAAAGGTGAATTTTAGAGTCTCTCTCCTTTCATGCATGTGTAAGTTAAATTTGCATGAGAAGTATCTCATCTTTGGCTTCGTTCTTTTAAGAAAAATCTCTTCAAAAGTTTTCTTCTCCTTTCCTACCAAAAGATCTTGTTAACCAAGTTGTCTAAGAAGAACAAGTGGTTAATCGGATTGTTTGAGGACATAGTATTGAGAAGAGGAAACAATAACAAGAAGAAGAGGAGACATCACCTTTGAGAGGATATGTTGCCAAAGATAGGATAGCACAACGAGGAGTTAAAGTTGTAGCGAAGGATTTAGTAATATAATCTTCATCTTGTTCTTATGTTAAATATTATCCTTATACCGGATCATGTATGGATTGGCATGTTGATTGGTTATCTTGCTTCCACTGTGTTATGATTTCTAATAAAGTTTTGATATCCACCTTTTGACCAAATCTTGTATGTTTTCTTTCCCAATCCAACAGATGCTATATTAGCCTCGGGCCCATTAGCCTTGATATTTAATATCTCCTTGCTCTGAAGTGTATTCATTAACTCACTCAAGGTGTAATCCTTGGTGTTGAGTTAATAGTCTAACTTAAACTGCTAAAAAGAAGAGTTTAAGCTATTGATGATCATAATCATTTGCGTTTCAACATCCATATCCACCCTAAGCATCTCAACCTCAATAACTACAGAGATTACCTTAAGCATGTCATACCACACTAGTTCACCAACCTTTTATAGGAGATTGTGAAAGGTTTGGATAGTTTTCATCCTTGCAGACCTGATCCTCAAACCAGACATCTCATGTAGGTGATGGACGATTACACCATCAATTTTCATTCATACAATTTGTTTTTGGAACATTCCACTAATAGAAGCTAGAATATAGCACTTGGTAGTTTTATTAGCAATTTGTGATTGCTTATGTTGTTGGACTTACTCAGAAGTCGACTTGTCACCTAGAGGTTTAGGTTCATTATATATTCATACCCATGAAATTCATTCATATCGGAGAACAATGTCAAGGTTACATATTCATTCATTAAAATTCTCTCCGTTTTCCAATTTGTTATTAGTTAAGAGCAAAGTGATTGGATTCATATTGTGGTGATTATGTTTGAAAAATAAATTATTAAAGAATGAACATACTAGTCAACAATATTGGAACTTTATATTAAAATCATGATGCATTTATGCATGATGATAGATTTAACAAAACTTAAAAAAAATAAATCTTTATACGAAGATTATTTTTCTTATCTATAATGGACTAAGTGTCAGTGTGTTATCTTATCCATTAAAAGAAAAACTAGGGCCCTCCCACTCACAAAACTACCAAGTATCTTCATGTCTAATTTTTTTAGAAGGGTCATAATTTGATCCATACATTTATCAATAGATCTACGATGGGTAGGTTATTGATAAACTATGTTAAGTGTGTAACTATTTGATTCATCCACTAAAGGTACTTCCAAACCATGCCTCAATGGAAGTTCACATTTGCTACCAATGAGTGGACTTATCCTTTAGGAGACCCAAAACTATGCAAGATCTAGGATTATGCTAGATCTAGGATTCATGTCCTCAGGGGGGGAGTAACACTTCATCACAAGAAAATGGGCCATCACATGGAGACTTTAGACTCTCACATGAGCATCCTCTCCCACTCAATCATTTTGGTCTTTAAGTTTTAATAAATACCATCTTGTCTAGATGCAATTTATTATCCATCCTATATTGTTTCATTACATATCTTATACATAATGAATGCACGACAAAGCCTAAGGTTGGTAATTTTCTAAATGACATACAATCACATAATACCGCATATTACTTGCATCTATTTATCCATTCATCTCATGAACTAATAAGCCACTTTTGATTGTCTATCCTATAACATAAATAAAATTACAAGGTTTTTAGGCCCAAAAATTTCTTCTTGGACTTAGATCTTTTGCTTCGAACTCTTCGCTCACATGATTCGGCCTAATCAGTAAATAAGTGTAAATGCATTTATTTTTCAACAAGTTTTGTTTTTCATAAAACCGAATTTTGTTACTAGGAAAACAAAAAAAATCCAGCATTTGCAAACCTCATAACAAGGAATTTGTCAATAGGAATATAAAATTCCAGCATTAGTAAAACTTACAAAACTAAAATTGTCAATAGGAATGCAAAATTCCAGCATTTGAAAATCTTACAAAACCTAAAAAAGCCATTACGTCAAAACAAAAAATCGAAACCATTACCCATCCTTTTCTTTAATCCATGGTTGCTCCATCTTCAATATTATAGAAATTTATACATTACAAAATCAAAGAAAATAGAAAAATGAAGCCAAAGAAGAAATATGACAATGATAGGTCACCCTCCTTGTTACAAACCAAACGAAGAAAACTTATAAGGTAATACTATATTCTATGGGCAACCAAAAGAGCAAAACATACACCATATATATTTCTATCACATAAAAATATGCAGCATGCAAAATTTAGTTGCCAACCCACGCATTATATATAGGAACCAAGATCACGCATAATAAAATAGCTTTGATACCAATTGTTGGATCGAGAAACATCATCATATGAGATTTGGATAAATGGAAGATTTCAAAAACTTTTTTCGAAATCAAAACACAGCAGAAGCATAATAACCAAATCAATATGTTTAATCCATACATGACACGGTATTAGAAAAATAAATAACATAAGAACAAGAAGGGAATTATACCAACTCCTTGCTACAACTTTGACTCCTCGCTTTTGAATCCTCTCCTCGTTAATGTATTCCCTCCTCGTTATTGTATCCTTGACCAATCTGATCTACCACTTGTTCTCTTTGGATAATTTAGTTAATAAGATCCTTTGGTGGGAAAGAAGAAGAAATATTGAAGAGGATTACCTTTTATGATCCACTAGATGAAGAACCAAAATGAGATAATCTCATTATAAGTTTCGGCTAGCTTATGAAAGAGAGGAGAGAGTGAGTCAAAAATTGCAACACCTTCTTCTCTTTTTCCATAAAATGAAGAAGCCAATAAATGAGACATTCTCATTTGTTTTAATATTGCTAGATGAAAAGACAAAAAGAAGAAAAATGGAACTTCTCAATTTGAATCTAATTCGGTCACTTCTTTCTTTTTTGTTTCATTTTTCTTTCCGGAAACTTCTATTTATTTTTCTTACTTTCCTTGATAACATTCCTAGAAGCCAAGTGGGGAATCTAATTGGACGTATATAATTCAGGCTCTAATAAGCCCTTAATTAATTTAAT
>JANITW010000009.1:7083204-7104968 GCA_027564335.1 Erythroxylum williamsii
TGTTTTCAGTTATTTAGGAGTCACTTTGGCAAGTGAGGTGAATTGTATTGCGGTTTTCCTCTTAATTTCCCACATCATGCAAAAATTATAATTCCCTACAAGAAAATATTAAATCAAAGTAAGTCCCAATAATTAAATCAAAAAGAGGAATAAAATAGAATAATTAAAACATAAATATTAGACAAATATGTACTTATCCATTTCATGCAATTCTAAATCAAAGTGAGCAACCAATGTTAAAATTATAAGAAGTGAATCCTTTTTAGACACAGGAGTAAATGTATCTGTATAATTGATTCCTTCCTTTTGAGTGAATCCTTTAGCAACAAGTCTTGCCTTGTATCTCTCAATGTTGCCGAATGATTCTTTCTTTGTCTAAAATACCGATTTACAACCAATATGTTTTGCTCCTTTAGGTAACTCAACAAGATCCCAAACACCGTTATTCTTCATAGAATTCATTACTTCCTTCATAACATTATACTATAAATTTGATTCATTGCAACTCATGGCTTGTGAAAAGGTTTCAGGATCATTTTCGACTCCTATATTATAGTCAGAATTTTGTAGATATACAACATAATTACTAGTAATAGCTAATTTTCTTATTCTAGTATATCTCCTTAATATTGAAACAATATTCTTCTATAGAGTCTGTTGTTCAACAAGTTTCTCAATGTTTTCAAGTAATTGTTGAATAACTGGATCTACTAGATTATCAGCAATTTATGGAATTTCTTAGTTGTCATTTATGTTTATAATAGATTGTTGAATTTCAATAGTTAGTTGCACAACATCTATTTGAACTTGAGGATCTTTGTGTATGACAATCACCTTACTGTTTAATGTGGAAGGTTGAGTATCCATATGATCATTATTAGAGAAGTATCTTGAAATTGATCCCTCCCACTAATGAATTCATTCTCAAGAAATTTTACATTTTTTGATTCCACAATTTTAATGTGATATGATGGACAATATAAACTATATCATTTAAACCGTTTGGTATATCCAATGAAATATCCACTTATGGTTCTTAGGTCCAATTTCTTCTCTTGTGGATTATAAATTATTACTTTATATGACATTCCCAAATGCGTAATATATTTTAAACTTGATTTTCAACCTTTAAATAACTCAAATGACCTCTCTTGAATAACCTTAATTAGTATCCGATTTAATATATACACAACCATCTTAAGAGCTTTAGTCCATAAGGACTTGGAAAGTTTGGAGCTACTCAACATGCTCTATACCATGTCCAATAATGTTGGATTTCTTCTTTTTGTCATACCATTCTGGTCTGGAGATCTAGGCATAGTGTATTGGGCTACTATCCTATTTTCTTGAAGATAGCTCACAAAAGGACCAGGTGCTTATCCACCTGCAATATAACTACCATAATATTCCCCACCTCTATTAGATCTTATGATCTTAATTTGCTTACCTTATTGTTTCTCTACTTCTACTTTGAACATTTTAAAAGCATCTAATGCTTCATTCTTGTTATGAAGTAAGTAGAGATACATAAATCGTGAAAAATAATCTATAAATGAGATAAAGTATTTCTGACCATATAAGTCTATATCTAGACTACAAATATCCATATGTGTGATTTCTAATATGGCTAAACTTCTTTTGGAACCTTTCTTTGATTTATTAGTCTATTTTCCCTTTATGCAATCCATACAAATATCAAAATTAGTAAAATCTAAAGTATTAAGTACTCCGTTAGTCACCAATCTTTTAATTCTTTCTATAGAGATATGCCTAGTCTCCAATGCCACAAAATAGAGGATTTTCATTAATGACACAACATTTTGTTCTAGCATGAATATATGTTGCATTGTAATAGGTATTTATCTTGTAAATATGCATGAAACATAATAACAGATCATAACACATAAGCATAGCATAATGGTTTGGGTTAGTCCGGGTTTATGATGTACTACACAATTCCATCTATATGGTCCCGTGTAGTCGTAGTTAGAGTCCTTGTGGGGAGCTCCGTGCCACTAGCGGGCAGGCGGGAGAAGCCTTTTCATGGTCAACATCCACGTGACGGTTTTTGGGACTACCACAAACCCACATAACATGCATGATTCAAAGTCTTGTAAACTTGATTGCCAAACTGGCACTTGCTTGTAAACTTACTTTTCATACATTTCGAAAAACATGATTTCATGTGCATGTATTCTTGAAAAGAGAAAACCCTTTTTGAAATCTTTTCGTTAATCATGAATGCAAATCATATAAAAAACATATAATCAATTCACAATACCACATAAAGCAATCATTGATGATGCAATTTAAAGCATTAAATCTTTCTTGATTTGAACAAAACAATGAGTGACTTATTTACTTTATTATAAACATGAACCCACCTTGAGTTCCTTACTTAAACCTTGCTTAGGAATGAGTTTCCTCTTGTTCCTCTTGATCCTCTTGCCTCACTTGATTTTCTTAATCAATAACCAAAATTTCAATCAATTTGGTGTAGAAATCGGAAAATCAAACTTTAGCAATTCGAACTATAACTAAAGCTGAAACAAAAATTCTATGCTCAAGTTTCATGCAAAATTGAAGATTCTTAGAGACTGATTCAGAACTTCATCTTTTCATAAAATTTGTAGCCCTATATCTCTAGTTTACAACACATCAAAACTCTCCTCATTTGGACATCCACAGCAAAAGTTATACCTAAAATATCAAAGCATGTCGGCGCAGGAAAATGGGGAAAACCTGAGCGCCCCGTGGCGAGGGCATGAGTGCGCCACGGCGAACGAGCTCAAAATCCTCCCGAAACTTGATTTTCTCACTTTCTTCAACCCTAATCCTCCCATCTTTCAAATATAACACATCTAAATCCTAAATCATGTCTTATACTTCATTTCTAAGCTCATTCTAACCTAAAATCATTAACAAACACAACATGATCAACAACCCTAAGAGATTTAACCATTTTGCATAAACCACTCAACCATCATTTTCCTACACATGCTAAGCTATATTAGGGTTTCATCCAACCCAAACAAGAAGAAAAGAGCTTAACTTACTTGATGATGCTTTGATTTCTTCTAAATTCTTCAAGGATTGCTAAGCCCCACTTTTCTTCTTCCCTTTTTCTCTTCCACGGCACTCTCCCTCTTTCTCTTCTCACTTTTGTTTTTCTTCTTCTAATTTCTTTCCCTTAAGCCTAAATGGAATGGACAAGGACTATTTTGCCCCTCCATGTAAAGCCTAAACCTCTCCAACTTAAGTGATCTTCCCATATTGCCCTCATTCATTCTTACTTCTTCATTTTCACCCACACCATACTATACTCTAATTTAATCTTAATTCTCCACTAACACTTCCAATAAAATCAAACTATGCAATAAATCATACAATCAACAAAATTCATGCTTAATAACATCAATAAATGAAAATTTGGGGCCCAACATAATGTGTCTTAAAAATCTTCATAAAAGTTGTAGATCTTGATGTCCTCTTTTGAACCATCTAAACAACATCTTAATCTAACCTTTCTAGATAAAGTTATGATAATTTTCCCAATTCATCTAACCCTTTGTCGGGTACCTTCTGATCCTATCGTCTATTCCATTTTGTATCCTATATATGATCAAATTTGTCTTCAACGTCTCATGAAAGTTGTAGATATTGAAGTCCTCTTTCGACCATCTAAAGAGCACCTTAGTATGACACCTTTAGAGAAAGTTATGATGATTTTTTCAATTCATTTGACCCTTCATTTGGTTTCATCTGACCCTACCATCTAATCCCATTTTTGACCTTGAAGATGATAGAATCTATCTTTAAGGTCTTCATGAAAGGTGTATATCATGAATTTCTCTTTCTAACCATCTAAATAAGACCTTAATCCAATTTCTCTACAGAAAGTTATAACTATTTTTCCAATTCATCTGGCCCATCATCTAGGTTCATCTGATCCTATCGTCTAGTCCCCTTTTTGACCCTATAAGTGATTGAATTTGTCTTTAAATCTTCATGAAAGTTTTATAAAGTGAATTTCTCTTTCTAACCATTCAAAGAACACCTTAATCCAAGTTCTCTAGAGAAAGTTATGATCATTTTTCCAATTCGTCGGACCGTTCATCTGGGTTTATCTAATCTTATCGTCTGGTCCCATTTTTGACCTTGTAAATGATTTAATTTTTCTTTGAGTTCTTTATGAAAGTTGTATATATTGATGTCCTCTTTCAAATTATACAAAGAACACCTTAATCTGAGTTCTCTAGAGAAAGTTATGATGATTTTTCCAATTCATCTGACCCTTCATTAGGTTCCTTCTAATCCTATGGTCTGTTCCCATTTTTGACCCTATATATGATCGACTTTGTCTTCAAGGTCTTCATAAAAGTTGTAAATCATGAAGTATTCTTTTGAACTGTCTAAAGAGCACCTTAATTTGATAACCATAGGGAAAGTTATTCTAATTGACCTGAAATAGGTTCAGTATGATTGAGGACAAAACCTTATTTGATTTCCTTCGGCAATAACTGCATCATCCGACCTCTAAATGAGATTATACTTGCTTCTAAATAAACTAGTGACATAGAGCTACAAATAATTTGAAGGAATAGAATTTTAACTCAGTCCCAAAGACTTACACTTTTTGGATGGAAGTTAGGTATAGTGTATTGTCCCAGTTTAATAACAGTCTGAAAAGGTTTGGGCCCTAACTCTTAGAATTCTAAGCCAACTTGGATGATTTTGGTGTCATTAGAAACTTAAGACAATGGAGAACAAATATTTTGGAGAAGTTAAATTGTAATTCTGGTTTGAGTTTTTCCAACAATTTGTTATGAAATAGGAGAAAAGAGTTTGTTTGTATGTTTAACCGGTGTGGGCGCCACACATGTGAGATGATAACCCCAGTTTAATAACAATCTAAAAGGGTCCTAACTCTTCAAATTATAAGCCAATTTGAATGATTTTGGTGTCATTATAAACTTAAGATAATGGAGAACAAATGTTATGAAGAAGTTAAATTGTAATTTTAGTTTGAGTTTTTCCAAAAATCTGTTCTGAAATTAAAAAAAAAGAGTTTCTATGGATGTTTGACCGGTATGGGCGCCACATATATGGGATGTTGAATAATGAGGGGTTCCTTAAAATAACCCTATAGGATAATATGCTCACACTTTATGACTTCGAATGTTGGGCTCCAGAATCGGAGTCCGACAGCCTGAAGTTCCATCCTTAACACTTTATGTAGTTAACTTTAAAAAAGAGATAGTCCTTTAATTTAGTCTCATTATTGTGGATTTTGTTAATTGGCTATTTTCACAAATTCTTGATTCTATCAATAGCATAGTAATACAGAAGATAAAAGATATCTAAGGAGGGTTCTGCTTAATCTATACCAATTTCCTCTAGTTTACCTTAGTTAGAGAATTTTTGAAGATTTGATGGCAATATTTATTGGTAAAGAGGATTAATAAATGTCTACCACCCAATACTATCCTTTCGGTGTTGATTTGGATCATACCTAGGTCAATTGTCTTGAATAAAAGAGAATGCTTTGAATTTGATGTGCCATACATTGCCTCTTACTAGCTCCTTAACCTTTGCTTTGGGATTAAGAATATATATAAAGTGAAAAGCTATAAAAAATAAGTGTAGAGGTCCTAACCTACTCTAATTATCAAACAATAGTTATGCAAAATTTTCTATTCCGTAACTTATTCTCTATTTCCCATTATTGCTTTTCCCTTAATTTAAAGATTTACATCATACTCCAAGAAGTGTCAAATCTAAACCTAATTTCCTATGGGCTATTGTTCTCCAAATAGTCTCTACGAACCCATTGCACCTATAATGTCTCCTTATTTATAATAATCCTCTTAATTCATTTATCAATTAGCACTTTATTGGTATTTTGTATTAGCATTACTCTTAGGCATCCCCATTTTTTGTCAATCCTATATCAACCTAGTTCAATTTAACATAAGGTTTCTTATATACAACCCTAGTTTATAAGAAGTTTCTCATCATTCATTTCTAGTCTTAATATATAATATTATAAGACTTTTGAGTAATATCATATATTAAGACTAGTAAACATGTAAATTATTTATAATGGACATGATGAGTTGTAACCTTTCCATATATGTTAGATTTATATTGCAATAATGCCCAATTCTCTTATTGAACATATCAAATAGAGTTTAACAATCTCCATATGGTGTCTTTTTTGTTATAATAGGAACATCTAAATATATGAAAGGAAGATTTTTAATCTTCATTTTAGAGATTATACGGTCATTGTGCCTATTAACTAGCTAGTTGATACTATAATATAACCTTTATCTTGTTTATAAGAAGACCTGATAGCCTACTATATAAGTGTAATAAACTCACTAGATTGATAATTAAGGTTGCATTAGACCTATAAAATATAAGTAAGTCATCTAAAAACGAAAGATTGAGCACACTTAACCTACCATATTTGTTATGAAATTTAAAAGAGGATTATATTTTGATGTTATGATGAACAAGTCTACTTATTACCTATACATAAATTGATAATAAAAATGGTGATAATATATCACCACTCTCCATCCTTTAAATACTTCAAAAAGTTATCCATTCATAATGACAATAAAAGATGTGGTTATAATATATTGCTTAACAAAAGTGGTGAATTTTTATGGAAACCAAACTTATCTAAAGATTGAATCCTAAATGGTCAATTGATAGAATCAAAGGCCTTTTGAAAATCTATTTTTATAGCACAACTTTTAATAGTTTCGTTCCTCTAGTAACCTTTAAGGAGCTCCCGAGCCAAGAGAATGTTGTTCCATATACTCCTTCCCTTGATATAAGGTCCTTGAGATTTGTTAATAAAAGATCCCAAAACCTCTTGGATATGATCTTATACAAAGTATTATAATATTAGATAGGCCTAAAATCCTTAAGTGAATTAAGTTTAGGTACCTTTGGGATTAAGCAAATATGAGTTGGCCTAGCCCTGCTTGAGTTGTTCCAACAACCAGTGGGGAGTACCTCAGTATATAATTGCATGCAATAACTGGGAGTCCTATTACACCTAAGGCCAACTTCCATTCACAAAACCAAGGTTTATCTTGTGTAGTGGTTATGACTCGTATAAGGTGCGAAGCGTAGACAGTTGTTGTATTAGACTTGACCGACAAATATGACTAAAAAGGCTTTGTCACGAGCCTAGATCGAATTGGCGCTTACTGAATGTACCAATCTGGCTATCAATCCCTTTGATCGTAACTTTTTAACTCAATTTGACACGCCTACTTCTAGTGGGAGTCCATTTATTTGCTCCATCTGAGCTTTTAAAGATATACCAACTATGGGTATTTTACCATCAGATAGCGACAGTCATTTTCTATCATTATCAACCTTAGCCTTATTGACCTCAATTTTATCATGCTCTATGATTCCTTGAAGAAAGAATCGTTAAGCCTATCTAATATAAGGGCTTTATTAGAGTTGAGGCTCAATTTTCAATATCTTCAGTAGTGAGATGTCTAATATGGGTCAGCTTGTTCTTTAGTTACTCCCTTTGGATTGAAATAGTTAAGTACCTATATAAATGAGCAAAAATTAGTAGATATATCTAGAGTTTTTTTAAAGAATTTGTGAACCTCTTTCAACTCCATTTTTCCCAAATTATATTTCCACAATATTCCTTCTAACTAGGAAGGCATTAAATAAAAAAACTGAGTTCCTATCTTTGTCTTGTATTCATTAAATGATTGATTTATACTTCATAATTAATAGGCCTTAATGGCTTTGGCATACTTGATTAGAGTATTATTTTCTCTATTAATCTTGGTTATGTTCCTAGGATCTTAATATAGACTAGTTATGTACTTGTACTAGAATGCTCATGTTATCTTTAATGTCTAGGCTTTTACTGGTCATATATCTCTGATGTACTTCCTTGAGTTTCCTTTTCACCATTTTGCAATTTTTTTTCATATTCACTTCTTTTGTCGTACCTATTGCTACTACCTCTTAGAACGCATCTAGTATTGGAAGATAGTTTATAAATTTAAAAGGGGAGATTTTGAAGGGAGCTACAAACCCATTGTGAATCTTAATTAGTAAATGGTTTGAGGTGAGGTAGTTATTGAAAATACCATTGTCTTTTGAAATTTCATTTGCAATAGTGGTTAACCATAACTCTATCATTCTTCTTTTTTTATGAACCATCTTCTTTTCTATTTTTTTATATGAATAAATTGTCTTTGAATGTTAGAATTGTAGTCATAATATTGTTAATCAGGATTTGAATTCATAATAACATGAATTCATATTTATGAATCCTTATGTTATAAGCAAAGAGCTTGCTAATGAAGTCCTCAAGAATTATATATGAAATTTTCATATCAAAGGCTCTAACTTACAATTCCTTCCATAAAGTAGTCATTTTTAATGACAAATTTATAGTATAAATAAAAGTAAAACACTCCTCATTTTTATTCAATTTTATCTTAGTAAAAGGGTGTAAAGCTTGATCATTGAATTGGAAATTAGAGACTATAAACTTATCATGGTCATAATTGCTACTATTCTTCCATTATGGTAAACATTATGATTAATAGTGATTTTTAATTACTTTTTTTGAACTAAAGTCTCCTACAATAGCCTTCTTTTAGTTGTGTTTCCAATAAGACAAGTAACATTGGCTTTATTAAATGAAGATAATATAGGAGAATCTATTGCCTTTTGGATTATTAAGATCTTTAACATTCCAAGATAATGCTGACAATGAGGGAGTTATGAAGGAATTATAGTTTTACTAAAAAGTTACATAATTCATTAATAAAATTAGAATCAAATAGTCTAGTACATAAGATTAGTCTAGCTTAGTAAGAAACTAGCTTAGTGAAGAGATAATAGAAAAACTCAAGCCAACTATTAGGAATTATAACTCCTAACAAATATGATAGTTAGTGAATAAAGGATAAAAGTCTCAATGATGTTGAGTCTCCACATTATAAATTCCATAAACAAAGTAGCTAGGGACTCATTGAACAAGCCAAATTACAAGTAAATGTAGCTAACCTTACTATATTCAATAGTTTTTGCAATAAGTTTTCAGTGGATTCTGATTAATTTTATAGTTTTTGTTGTTGTTATTGATCCATTTAAAATAGACCAAATGCCACCCTAAACATTATTTGGTCTCCTTTAACCTAAAGTTTCAATTTAGTTGCCCAAAATATGATCTCATATTATAAAGTAAAACTATGCAACATGTTAAAAATTTAGGGAATTTTGGACCATATTTCATTAGAAAATTTGCATTGTAAAAAAATATGATCAAAGATTTCATTGATATTAAGTCAAAATACATATCAGATCAGGTATTGGAAAAATTATTGTTTCTTTAGTCCTTAGCTAGCTTTAAAGGGGATAATGTATAAATCTCATACCAATTTTCACCAAGGATACTTGACTTAATGATCTAGGTAGAGTTATTTACATGAAGCTATAGAGAACTCCTTGGTGTTATAGGACATCAAGTAGATTTCATCAGGCTTGGTGGAATTGTAAGTATCGAGTCAAGATATATTTAATAACTTTGACACCTGTTAAAAAGTGAGCTTGTCAATTTTAGGTGTTTTGTTGATAAGTGCTTTCATTTTGATATCTTAAGGCAGGAAGAGCCTAAGAGCATTTATTTATTCTATCTTGTATAATAGACCTCTTTCATGCCAAAACTCAATTTAGAAAATGTTATTTCCCCTATCCTTATTCTTAGACTTGATGTAAATTTGAATAACTTCCCTCTCAAATAGAAGTTGCTTTAGAGTCCAAAAAAAATTTATTTATACTTAATTATATAGATGCTTGGTCCTTTAGGGAAATATATGTGAATCCATTGAGCTAAAAGGCCTATTTATTAGAGTAATTTCACCAAAATATTTTTATCACCATGAATTTTCTCATAAGCCTGGTATTTGGGATGCCTAAACCTATACTAGCTTTTGGTACATACTTTAGCGTAACTAATCCTAAAATGCTTTTTTTCTAGAATTAGTGCCAGTCTAAAGGAATCATAAATAATTTTATCAACATCCCTTAGAATCTCCTTTAGTATACTTAGGTGTGAACACTAGTAAGTATTGAGGTTGTTAGGCCTAGAAATTACTAGTTAAATTCTTCGCTCATAGGATAGGAATTGCCTACACCAATTATTTAACTTCCTTTGGATTGATTCTATAAGAGGTAGACTAGACCATAAAGTGTAGCTTTCGTACTATTATTGGTACTATAATATATTTAAATTTAAGTTAGAGTTGGAGTTGTTTTATTCCTTTAGAAATGGTTCAAGAACCAATTCATCAATAACATTTACTAAGAGAAAGATTTAGCTCTTACTAGGGTTAAACTCCAAACTTGAGATTTTTTTAAAGGTATTTAGGGAGTTGAGCATTAAGGAAAGTAATGTGGGATTGGTACTAAAAAAAGGAAACAAATCATATGCAAACATCAAATTAGAAATCTCTAATCCCTTACATTTATAATGGTGTTTAAATTTTGGTTCTTCAAAGAAAGCTAACTTTATTAGTCTAGAAAGAACCTCCACATTTGGTGCAAACAGATACGTTGAGAGTTGGTACACTTTTCAAATTCCTTGGCCTACTTTACAAACCTTAGTAGATTCACTGTTTATAAGGATTGAGTAGAAGGTTGAAGTAACACACAATCTTATCTAAAGGATGAATTTTAAGGGGGATCCATAAGCCTACAATGAGCTAAAAAGGATATTTAATTTAAAAGTCAAAAGATTTTTAAAAATTCAACTTTTAGGGCACAACTCTAGATTGCTTCTTGAAATGATAGCCCTTCAAAATCTTTTGAGTAATTAAAGTGATATCCCTAATGTTTCACTTATGAAAAAATGCACTCTGAGTAGGGATTACATTTCTCGCATTATTGTTTAGCCCATTTGTAAATATCTTAAAAATTAGCTCATAAATGACATTGCAATATGTAATTTGGCTAAAGTCATAAAAGTTAAATTCATTTTCCACTTTTAAAATAAAAAATGTATAAGTCTTAATTAATTTAGTAAGAATTTACCCACCTATTGAAGAAGTCCATCACTAAGTTGATGAATATCTAGTTTAGTCCCAAATGATTTGAGAAAACCTTGCATTAAAACCATTTAGTCCCGACAACTTATTTGGATGAAGATTGAAGAGAGTGCTCTTTACTTCATCTCTCTATTCTTGTTTAGGCCATTAACAAGTTGAGTTGTGAGTTAGGCTTTAAACTCCTCTAAGATCTACTGAATTTTGGAATCAGTTCCCAATAATTTCATTAAGTAATCATAGGCTATTTCTTTCATTATTTCCTATTCATAGGTGACTTAACCACTAACATATTAAAAGGATATGATCTTGGTCTTATTTCTTCAAACTTGAATGACAGTAAAGTAAAATTTTGCAATCATATATCCATATTTTAATCATCTAATCATGAACTTCTACTTTAATTATGAGTGGTAATTGTTCAAGAATGTTGCATAGTTTCTCAAAGCTTCAACCTCTAGTAATTTAAGTGTAAGGTCTGTGATAATAATAGAAAGGCAATCCTAGGATTTGCAAAGGGCAATGAAAGGTCTTTCCTGTAAGTCAACTTAAGCTTAATTTTTATTACTTTCAATTTATATTGACAAATGAAAGTATAAGAGCCATTGATTGTGGCATTCTATCCTCTCTTAATAGCCTCTCCAATATTGGGGTGCTTGAGTAGAGACTTAAAAAACTTGAAAGAGTATGTTCTCTTACTACCCAAAACATTTGCTTAGATGAAATTGGAATGTGATCAAATGTTAAATAATTGTAGAAAGATGCAAAGCTTAAAGGGAAACCTGAGAGCCAACTAATGTTAACTACTCATTTGTCTAATTTTTTTTACAAAAAAAGGCCATTAGCCATATTGTTTATTGCACCAAGTGAAAAAATTTACCATTAAAGTTCAAGTCAACTAGGTTTAGATTCTTGATAGTAATGGAGAGGTCTTCATTCCTATGCTTTATAAGGTGTTTAGAATCTTGTACTTCTTGAGTTGAGGAGTATAATTAGCATCACCAATTATAACCTATAAGATTAAGGAGTATGGGTTCAAATAAGCTAGTTCATCCAATAAACTTTTCCTTTAAAAGTCATAATCTAAATCATTTATGATAGTAATATGTAAGATTAATTAGGAGTTTAAGAGAAACACATCACATTATAAGAGTTGGTTTGAAAAGGTCTATCTTTGAAGTCGAAAAAGCAATAGATAAAAAAGACTAATGTGTCCATTATAGTGAGCTCTATAATTACTAAGAGCTACCAAATCTTCTCTAAAGGCTAGAGATCTTTATGAAATTGGTTTACTTTTACTCTAGTTTCTATACTGCCTACAAAATGTAGCTTTTTAAGGATGAGAAAATCCTTAAGAACTTATTGCTTATTAAGGCTATTGATGCTTATGCTTTCCTCCTCTTTAATTTCCTACAAATATTAGTTAAACTTGTAGAGTGCTGAGATTATTAGTCTTATCATTAGGAAAGTTTATGTACTTTTTACTTTCTTCAACTTGAGTTAGTGGAATCTCCTTATCCTCCTTATCACTAGATTCTAGGAACAAGTTATTTCCTTCTTTACCTTGTTTAAAAGGAGCTTTTCTTGTTCCTTCTAGTATGGTAGGTTCTTTAATACTTTACCATTTTTATAGTATTTTGTTTTCTTCTTGGCCTTATTTCTAAGGAAATTAATAAAATGATCATTAAACTAATCATGTCTGTTTTGATTTATGGATTTGATCCTAAGATACTTGGGTGAGTGTTATAGTTAAAATGGTATTTTTAAGGTTCTCTTATCTACACTTACATTATTCAAGTTAATATCTTATAGAGTCACATAGTCTTTTTGTTTCAAAACCTAAACTTGTTCTCTCTTTGTTGGATTCTATAGGTAAGAGAGTTTTAATATATCATCCATTAGTATACTATCTTTAGCTCAATGCTTTTTATCTTAATAAATTCATAAAGATCCTTGTTAAGAACAACTTCAATATATATATAGGCAAATCTTATTGTTTTAAGGTTTGTTGTGTTTTCATCAAGCTTAGGGGAAATTGATGGAACTAGAAATATGGCCCATACCCTTTGATGACTAGTATTTAATTGGTATATAATGAAAGTTAACCTAAATAGGGATGAAGTTTAACCCATTTTAACTAAATATAGCCTTCGACTCCATTTTTTAAACATTATAGGTCTACCTTGATTGTGCTAGGTTCCTTGCTTAATTACCTTGTCTGTGTTATCATATAAGGAAAATTTAAAAACAAAGAAATCCTTTTCATTTATCAAGATAATTTCCAACCCCAATTTTCTTTAGTTGATATTTTCCCAGTGATTAACTTGCGAGAAAGATAATCTATTGTCAAGATATTGCCTACAATGGCCATCTGTGACTTCTTTGCCCTGAGCTAGAAGATCTTCTTAAATGGAGACATATGATTATCAACCTAAAACTTGGGAACATAATAAAACTTGTCGAAGGTAAGTAGGTCTCTTACCATCTTATTCTAAGCTACTTTGGTATACATTACCTTTGCATTTTCTACTAATGGTGTTTTGGGTAGTTGGTGCAGATTCTGGAGTATGTAATATGGTAGGGAAAGGTTGGTGAAGTTAAGGTTTGGAAATAAGGTGGAAGCAAAGATGACTACATTCTTCTTTATGTAAAGGTTGATGGAGCTAGTCAAGGAAAATGAAAAGTTTCCTTTAACAATAAAAAAATTTGTCATATTACAATAGGTAGGAAAGTGAAAGTTTAGGTAAGGAGGCTAAAATAGGAATAAATAGGTTTGTTTATAAGAAGGGGTTGCAATTGGGTGAGTGAAAGTTAGATAAGAATGAGTTTTAGTCTTTATACTGGTTTTCTTTTTCAATATAGGAGTGAATAGCTCTAAATTATCTTCAACTTGTATTTCTAACATTGTTAAAAGTTTTTCCTATAGATTTGTTTAATTCTCCTATAGTATCTTCTTTCCTTTTTATTTACTTCTTTTTTTATAGCTTGATAGTTACTTTCATTTAGCTCTATTTGATCATTTTGATTATCAATGTCTCCTTGTGCAAATAATTCTTCATTTTTTTTCTTAAGAGGTTTCCTTACCTTTTCCTTTTATAGCCTCCATGTTTAATTCATTTAAAAGTTCTTTAATTATATGCTCTAAGTGTTTCTTACAAACTTGTTGTCCCATCGAGCTAGGGCTTTTCATTTCACTCAATAACCACCCTTTTCAAATAGTTTAATAGATTTTTCCACTCCTTCCCTTATTGTTTGAGAGTTGATTTCTAGTGATACGAGACTATAACTAAGTCCTTCAACATCTTATATCATTCATTCAACCTCATTATTGGAATTATTTTAGGTAAATTTTGACTAATAACAATTTGCATACAAAGCCTCACATAACTAATTCTCTTAATTGAATTTACAATTTCATATCTATAGATTGGCTTCTCTATGTAACTAACTAGATAATTCAATTATTAACTAATACTAGAGTAGAACATTTTGAATATTAGTCCACGTAAGCATTTGTTTCATTTTCAGTTGTATGCTTCATTTATAGTTGTTTTACGTACATATTAGGGATCCATTTTTGCAAAATAAATTTTTTTATCATTTAAATGCTAGGGACCATTTTACATTTTTTTTATACATCCTCTTTCATGACAATCTAAAAGATGAAGCGTCCTTATTCATTAATTAAAACCTCTTAAAGAGCTACCGTTTTCTAGTTTGCTCAAGCTTAAGCATGCATCACAAGATAAACTATCCTTTTGTCTATTAAAAACATAACTAATTATGGTTCCCATTTAGATGCTCCTCAATTCAAGATCTTTTTAATTTAAGCCACTATATTTTTTCAAAAGAAAATCTATAACCCCAATTGCAACAGGACTGCCCTTATCAAATCTAATAATTTTTTTTAAAGAGGGAAGTAACTAAGCTTATCATTTGGTGAGGTATATCTAACAACCTCACACCATATTCTTCTTGCATTTTTATATTATTTATTTTCTTTGACATTAACTTAATATATAATATGATTTGGTTTAGGCCTAATAGTTGGCCCCTAGATTTTTTCTGTAGTTAAGCATGATTTAAATGAATTATGAGGTTTTGATAGATTTATTTTTGGGAGTTTAATTGTTATATCTATGTTATTAGGAGTTATTTCATTAGATTGTTGAATGAAAGTAGTAAGAATGTTCAAGGGTATTTTTGTCAAGTCACTTAAGGATAAAGAGCCATAAGGCATAAAGGAAAGGCAAAATGGATATTTTAGATTCATTAAGGGTATAAGTGAAAGAAGAAATGTTTACCTTGTATTTGAAGAAGAGAAGAACATGAGTGAGAGAGGAGAAGAGGAGAAAAAAATACAAAGAGAAGAAGAGAAGGAGAGAAAAGAAGGGAAAACATGCTAGGGTTCATCTTTTCTTAGCTTTTAAGAGAGATCTTAAAGAGTTTGAAGATCTTGAAGCTAAACAAGTAACTATAAGCATTAACCCTTCTTGATTTGTTGAATGAAGTATATTTAGAGATATTTAGAAGTGAAATGAAAGTAACAATGAAGTGAATATGTGTAGGACGTTGATGATGAATGTGTACATATGTGTGTGTTCTGTTATTAATGTTCAAGATCAATCATGGACCATAATTTGTTTATGGATGATATTTAGTTGAAATGAAGTTGAGGATGAAGTGGAAATGAAGTAGAAAAGATGGTTTAGGTACAAGATGGGTTGTATGTGAAGGGTTGGAAGTTAAAAGCTAAAAAATGTAGTTAAAACAGGTTCACTGCATATACTTTTGTGAAAGTTCATCGCGACCAACTTTTGGTTTCGCCACAGCGAAGTTTCCTACATAGTTTGAACATGCTTTAGTATTTTAGGAATAACTTGTACTGTAGTTATCCAAATAAAATAATTTTTGATTTAGAGTAACGTAGAGACATAGGGCTACAAATTATTTGATGAAATAGAGTTTTAATTCAGTCTATAAAAATTTCAATTTTTGGATGGAAGTTAAGCATAGAATACTATTTCAACATAAGAAATGTCCAAAAATGTTTAGGGTATAACTTTCATATTTTTTAACTAAATTGAATGATTTTGGTGTCATTAGAAACTTAAGATAATCAAGAAAATTTTTCTAGAAGGAAGTGTTTTCAAATTTCTTCATTTATCTGATCAAAATGATCATGGCAAATTGACTCGAAGGTTTGGATTTTTGGAAGGGTTTGAGTCTTTAACATTTATCTTAGTGAATATGCTATATATGGGTCCTCAAATTATATTCCTATTGAGTGAGAGTTTTTGTCATTGGTCAAAAAAATCAAGGAAGGAAAGAGGATCAAGAGGAGAAGCATCTTTGAGCAAGGTTTAAGCAAGGATTTTTAAGGTGGGTTACATTTTTATAGTTGAGTTAATAAGCCATTAATGCTTGTTTCAAGGAATGGAAATAAATGATTTCAGCTACTTTATAAATTTGCATTTATTATTCTTTAAATGCTTTGAGAATGTGCTATGTGTTTTGTATATGAATTCTGTGGATGAATTATGAATTGATAAGGAAAAGATTTTTGAAAAGATTTTATGTTTAAGAAATCAAGTTTTAGAAAGAAAAAAAAAGGTGCCATTTTGGGCAAGTTATGAAATGCATGATTATCTGGGTTTCGTTTGGTCCATTATGTATGTCAAGTGCACTTTAACTAAAGGCTTCTCCCACCTGCCCACTTGTGGCATGGAACTCCTTCACGGACTCCCCTAAATTCATGGCTAGGCTAGACTATTATGTGGGATTACGATAGTACATTCTGTTCACGGCTACACAGGACTATTATGTGAAAATGTACAGTACATTTTGTTTATGCACCTACCCCAAACCATTATGAGGTGCTTATGATATGTCGACAAATTGATTCGTACATGTTTTGTGTTATTGTAAATTGGTTGATAATAATAAGTATTTTCTATGATAAATGAACATTTTCAAAGGTTTTGTTTATTTCTCCATTATAAATTTGTTACCCACGAGCTTTTAAGTTCACTCCCATTCCTTCCTATCTCCAGGTGATGAGAAAGAGACCGAGTGAGTGAGAGAGTCAAGGCATTGCTCCAAATTCTACATGTTTTGTATTTTAAGTTAGATTTTGTAAACACAAGGCTTTAATCATATTTTAAGGATTATTAGTTTATGTAACTTTTGTATTTTGAGATTTTGAGACATTAATGTATTGTGGCTTGAAATGCCCATTGAGGCTTTGTAACACTCCTCCTTTGATGTTAAGGAAATGTAATTAGGTTGTTCATAAGTTCCAACGATATGAAGGGTGAAATTTTGGATATCGGAGTTGAGAGAATATTTTTGTTAAGTGACGAGATTAAGAATGGAAGGAGTTCCCTTTTGTTTATAATAATCTTTTGGGGTTTGTTCCTGATTTTCAATTAATATAGAATATGAACTTGTTGGATATTGGAAATTTTAGGCTAAAGGGTGGTGAGAAATATATGTTTGGTATTTGCATTTTTGGCATTGTCTGATGTTGGGGTCTAGGTTGTGATTCCAAGGGTTTTTCCACGGAGAAACCACAAGGATCAGTGCGATGAACCTTTCTCGAGAGCAATTCTCGCTTAATCCTGGACCTTCATTTCGGCAAAGTTAAAAGTTTACTGTAGTAAACTTTTTCTGAAGGGTCTCTGCAAAAGTTCTCGTCCATTCGCCGAGGAAAAACATAAAGCTTACCATAGTGAAGCCACCCATCAAGACTCAGGGACCTAACATTAATGGCATCAGAGCATGAAGACGAATCAATGATGGTTAAGGAGAGTTCATTGAAATAACCCTACCAAGTAATACGCTCACATTTCATGATTCGGGAGTTGGGCTTCGGAAATAGGGTCCAATATCTTATGGTATCAGAGTGCCAGAATTAGCATCTTACATGGGCATTTTTCGAAATAAGTGTCAAGTTACATGCCATGTCATAGTAAACAGTAGAAACTGATCCCTAGTCTGAGTTGCATGTCTATGAATCACACACATTAGCAATTGTTAAGAGTTTGAGCTGATAAAATTAGTGAGAAAAAATGATACTCTTTCATGATATGAGAAAATGAAAGTTGTGGATAAATAGAAATGAGAAATAGTATATGGGTAAATATGAAAGATAATGTCAATGTGTTTGGATTGGATGATGCATTATTAAATATGACATCAATATTGCATTGTGGTGATATATCCCCGAATGTGATATAGATGTGAATTTATTGCCCTTAATTGTTTGAGGAATATAAGGATATAAGTATAAATGATGACATTAGAGTGTACAAGCAGAATGTAATGAAAACATAACCTTGTTACGATCTTAAGAGGAGGAAATTGGAACCAAAGTGGTTGTTCAATTAATGCGAAAAGAGTTATGATCCACTGTATGACGATATTTATGCAATTAAGATTAGAATTCCATAATGATTATGCATCGATAATCCTGAATTGATTGAGGATATACATATAGAAGATGAAAACAATGACAATATGAAAATGAGATAGAAATGAGGAAAGAGAAAGAGAGAAATTGTAACACCCCACTCCCGCATGACCCGAACCCGATATCGATAGTGATATCCGAGTCTGTGTCCTGTGAGGGTGGCGTGCTACATCACTCATTCAAAACTCAGTATAAATATTTTTTTTGAAACATAAACATACACATACAATATATATTATGCGGAAAACAATTTACATAAATAATCATCGGTGAGTTCAATGACCACGGGGGGCCTTTTGTACATACAATTTCATTCAGTCTGTTAACTATACAACTTGACCTAATCATGATTAATACAAAAATTTAGAAAATACATTTCTATCAGACACTAATGCAGACACGAACTTATCCCGACTTCTTCTAGCATTATTCGCCCGTTGCCTAACTGGGTATTCTTTTGAGTCCTGAAAAATAATTGCAAATTTTGGGTGAGTTTTGCGAAATCAGTGAGGTAACCATCATCGATGGTTCACTCAATTTATATAACACATCAATTCACATAACATATATTCACATTCATGCATATTTGACCCCATTTCCCCATTTCACTCGAGTACAAACAATTTGATACATTTCGTACGATTCAGACATACATAACCAATTGAATTCATACCACACTCAAGCATAACACAGTTGTTTCATAATTCACTTTCAGAGGTACCCCATGACTATTATCATATCAGTATATGGCATTTTGCTTGTCATTCAACCAAATAGATCAAATCAAAAGCAGCATGTAACAATTTTTTTAATTTTTTTAAATTTATTTCGGTGTTGTGATCGAGCGCCTGAACTGTCCTTACAAGGGCTCATTAATCGTTGAGCCAGAGGCTCTGAAACTGTCCCAATAAGAGCACATTAATCGTTGAGCCAGAGGCTCTGAAACTGCTCCAATAAGGGCACATTAATTGTTGAGCCAGAGGCTCTGAAACTGTCCCAATAAGGGCACATTAATCGTTGAGCCAGAGGCTCTGAATCACTGTAGGGCCAAATATAAACATTGAGCTAAAAGCTCTGATCGGTGGCTGCTCCGGTCACAACTGTCATTTTCTGTTTATGCATTCATGTAAGAACTGCATATGTTACAATTCATCACCTTTCTATGCACGTATTCATATTTCACACTCAATTAGCCTATGAATGCCACAATATACATTTATATATCAAAATCAATCACATGAATCCAAATCAGTCATATCATAGGTAAGTAGATCACAAATTCACGTACCCATAATACTTCTATATCAGATCTTTCCAAATACTCCGGACCTTCTGTCCGGAATTCACAATCAAACACAATCACACCATTATTATCCACAGAGTCAAAATCAAATAATCATAAGCCAATGATAAGTAAGAAACCATTTAGGTTACTCACCAATAACTTCCGAGCTAATGCCTGGAAGTCTCGGCAACATCCATGTGCTGACGTTCCAAATGTGGCTCTATAACATTCAAAATATGCAATTATTACCAAATGCACAATCAAGATTATTTAATAATGCACATGTAAAATTTAAAATATGTATAATGCATGTTCGTGACATCCCCAGCACTATTCCACAATTTCCCATCATAAAAATTTCCTCTAAAAATTTGAATGCCAAAGACACTAAAATCACTCAATTTGGACCTCTATAGTTCCAATTATAAATAAAACACGGAGCAGAAAAATCACTACCTGATCCTCTCACTTTGACCTAACCAATCCCCAATAATTTCGGCTCTAAAAATTCCCAATTTCACAAATAAATGAAATTCAATGTTTCACAGATCCGATGCCTCGAGAATTAGGTCAATCGGAAGTTGGACGGAAAAGTTATAAACAAAAGAGTGGAGAGAGGTCAGTTCAGGAAAAATACATATCCTAGTCGACTAGTCAGAGGTTGTAGTCAACTATTGCAGTAAAAATACATGTCCTAGTCGACTAGTCGGAGGTTGTAGTCGACTAGGTCGACTACTGTGACCGACTGGAAGCTTTATTCTTTCTTTTTGCCGACATACCTACTTTCACAAGTCATAACTCCTTGCTCCGAACTCCAAATTGGAAAAAATTGGTATCAATTTAAAGATAAGAGAGAGCTCTACAAGTTTCATGAAGGACACAAAATCCAATTTTATCTCAAAGGGTGTAAAAAATGCAACCAAAGTTACTGACTGAACAATGTTTCCCCAAAACAGTATGCCATTTTGTAAAAATCATAACTTTCCATTACTTTTGCAAAAAATTCCAAACTTTATGTCAATAAAAAGATAAAAAATGCTACAATTTCATGAACAACTTGGAGGCCAATTCCATCTCTAACGAAATCAAATTCTCAAGCAAAGCTTCTGCCCACATGTGTCACCTTGACCATTATACAATCTTCTAAAATTCATAAATTTCTAACCAATTGTCGAAAAATTACAAGCTCTATATCACTGAAAAGATAAGAAAACAAGCTACACTTCTCATGAAGGACTTAAAAACAAATTCCATCACTAACTAGTTCAAATTAACCCATTAATGTGGCTGCCCTGTTAAAGCTTATTAAACAACCATTTCACCTAAACCATGTTCAAACTTTAAAATGCATAACTTACAATCCTTATATCCAAAATTAACATATTATACCTCATTAGAAAGCTATAACAATCCTATACAACTTTCCAGAAGATCACTTAAGCCAATTGCACCCTTAACAGTCCAAAATAAATATCAGAACACAAAAAGCACAAAACCTATGCCCTCAGAGCATTTGCACACCAAAACACAATTTGGACTGAATTACCACCTGAACATTAACAGACCATAACTTTCAATCAACACATCAAAAAATATCATACTTAGTGGAGTTAGAAAGCTAACAAGTAAATCTTCAACTTTCATGAAGACCAATTTCACAAAATCTGTCTCCTTTCTCCTAGAAAAATTCTCAAAGTTTCAGGTCTTCAATAATGGAACCAAAATCCGGATACTATTCATCTAGCACACATATTTCAACTTCCAAGCAAAATTCAAAGCTCTTCAAGCCACAATTGGACAAAACGTACTTTCATAGGAATTCTAGCCATACTTCTCAAGTTTAATTTAAACCAAACCTCAACTCAATAGCATAACCACATCAAAAGTTATAAACAAATACCTG
>JANITW010000009.1:7194581-7210199 GCA_027564335.1 Erythroxylum williamsii
CCGATCGGTTTGACACTTTTAAGTTGATATTGGAAAATATCCAAATTAATAAAATAGTTATATCCTTTTGGCCAATTTTATTCCTTGCTTAATCTACTACTATTGATATTGAATTTCAAAAATATAATGAGAAAAAAAAAACAACTACAGGAAAAACATTAAAAAATCTGATGACTACATTTAATAATACTATAATTAAGTCATTAACTGGATCATAATTGATTCATAGTAGTTATAATAACGATCTAAAGTAATTTACCGCAATGTTATGTCATTTATAATGTTGCCTTATAATCCTGGTAATTGTGATAGGTGCAATAAGTTAAGGAAAAGCCTATAATTCGTATGGCTTGAACAATATGTGTGTTATGTTGATAGGTAAAGAGATAAATTTCTTTTATTACTGTGAGAAAGTAATAAAAGGAAAATAGTACGACAACAGCCTTTATAAGCACACACCCATATAAAACCTTGATGAAGATATTTATAGACTAGAATTACATTTAAGAATTTTAAGGACAGTATAACTCTATTTTATATAGCTGCCTGATGTCATTACGAATAAGTTGAGGCACTCTTAAGACTATAGAAGCTTAAAAATAGATTAGCATAACAGTAATTCTGTGGAAGATTACGAATCCAAAGAAAGAGATATCCAAAACTAATGTGTACTATAGCTGAGGAGAAGAGATGATGCAAACCATCAATTGACATTCTACCCCTAGTTGGTTGAATCATGTGGAAAATATTAAAGGGATGGCATTATCGTGACGTCACTAACAACCTTATTTCTGTCTATGCATGCCGGCTCATCCGACTATATTTTTTAAAAGAAATTTAAAAACGATGTTGTTTTTGACATTTTGATAGGGCACATGATAGAAAATTTATGGATTGATTTATGTAGACATTGTAAAACAAACCTGAACCCATATCTCTGGAATGTTCTTGCAAACACTTTATTTCCTCTCTTCCTTTCTCTATCTCACAACATGTCTTTTGGACCTAATTAACAACATGTCTGCTGGGTTAATTTAAGGAGAGAGGTAAAGGGAGAGAGGTTAAGGGTTTGGTACCCATTTAAGCTCAACTCTTTGAGACCCAATAACCATGATCTTGGGTTCTTTCCAATAGACTTAAATCCATAACTCACATGGGCTAAAAAATATCTTACATTCTCCCATTTGGCCCATAAGACATATTGATGATTCAATAATAAAACGGTAAGTGCACACAATACATTGAATCAATCAAATCATCTTAAAGTGAATTAAGACGATTGGATCATGGCGGGCATAAGTTATATATAACATAATTCCTTCCATGTATCCCATAATCAACTAAACTCATAAAACTTTAATTGGGTAATTTTGTAAGTGATATCTCACAAATAATAATTAATGTATACAACATAATATGAATAACAAGTAAGTTAGCAAAAATATATGACTGTAATTGAATTCACAAGTGTCATAACAATTTAAGCAAAACACTTGTGTGTATATATACATATCATAACATTATGCATACAAGGACTTATCTATAAGGCCCATCCGTTCAACATGACCAATAAATATTTTCGGCGGTAAGCCTTTAGTTAATGAATCCGCTATCATGAGATTGGTACTAAGATACTCAATTAACGCTTTATGTTTTTTGCATTTCTTCTTTAACAGAAAAATACTTAAAATCTATGGGTTTCTCACCCTTTGAATATTTGTCATTCTTAGAGAAGAAAACAACTACAAAATTATCACAATAAATTCTTAACAGTCTATGAATACTGTCGACAATATCAAGACATAAGATAAAGTACCGAAACCACAATCCATGAACTATGGCCTCAAAGCACACCATAAATTTAGCCTCCATAGTGGAAGTAGCAATGGCGGACTGCTTTCCACTTTTTCACGAAACTACTCCTCTAGCTAATACGAATATATAACCGAATGTAGATTTTCATAAGTCTAGACAACCGACATAGTCTGAATCTAAGTAACCTGTCACTTCGAGATGGGTTGATTTTCTATATGTGAGCATATAGTCTTTTGTGCCTTGTAAATATCTAGGAACTTTCTTCGTAGCTTTCCAGTGGACTCCATTTCCTTACTTTCCTTACTTTCCAGTGGGCTCCATTTCCTTACTTTCGAAATCGTTTCGTGGACATTGCATTTAACTAAATTTGTCCCCTTTTTGAATTGGAACTATTCCTGCAGAGCACTTTTCTATTTGAAATCTTTCTAATACTTTCTCCATATAACCTTTCAGAGACAATCCTAACAATCCTTGTGATCTATCACAAAATAATTCAATTCCTATCATATAAGGTGCCTCACTCATATCTTTCATTTCGATATTATTAGAGAGAAAATTCTTTACATTATGTAACAAAACCATATTATTGGCAGCAAGAAGGATATCATCAACATATAGGACTAATATAATGAACTTGCTCCTACTAACCTTCATATAGATACACCGATGAATAATGTTTTCTACAAAACTATAAGACGTAATGATATCATTAAACTTAAGATACCATTTTTGGGAAGCTTACTTCAGTCTAGATATTGACTTCTTTACTTTACACATTAATCATTCCTTTCCTGTGGTTTTAAAACCTTCTGGTTCATCCATATACACTTCTTCTTCTAAGTCATCATTTTAAAAAGCGGTCTTTATGTCCATTTGGTGAAGCTCTAAATTATAAAGAGCTATAACAATTCTTAAAGAGTCCTTTGAAACTAGTAAGAATGTCTCTTTATAGTCAATGCCTTTTTTTTAGTATAACCTTTAGCAACAAGTCTGGCTTTATACCTTTCAATGTTGTATTATAAGTCCCATTTGGTCTTAAAGACCCATTTACAGCCCACTTGCTTTGCACCTTCTGGAAACTAATTCCCAGACTTTGTTGTCATCCATTGATTTTAACTTTTCTGTCATAGCATTGAACCATTTTCAGAATTGTTACATTCCACAACTTGTTTTAATGAGTCTGGATCTTTATCAATTCTCAAGTCACGTTCATGTTCAAGTAAGTAAATTTCATAGTTACTTGAAATAGCTGATTTTTTTTGCCTTACAAACCTTCGTAATGCTACGACTTGTGACATTACTTGATCATTTGTAACTTGATCACCATTAGCTGGTCCGTCATTAATATGTTTAACTAGTGGTACGGAGCTCTTTCATGGACTCCCTCAAGTTTACGACTATAAAAGACCACTACATGGAATTGTGTAGTTCATCATGTTTATGGATCTACCCAAACTATTCTAATATGCTTATGTGCTTATGTTATGTTAACAAGTTTGATGCAATCATGTTTTGTAACTTGTGGATTTTTGGTTGAAAGTTTAAGAAACATATGCTTTATAAACTCAATGAAAATTTTCTATGACAAGAAAAATGGTTTCGAAGGTTTTTCTTATTTTTCCGTTATAAATTGTTACTCACGAGCTTTCAAGCTCACCCCTTTTCTATCCCATCTTCAGGTGATAGCTAAGAGATCAAGTGATCAAGAGCTTAAGGGAATTTCTTCAAATTTTCTATTTTGTATTTTGTAATAAGCCAATGGTGTGGCTTTTGATATGTAAATAAAGTTTTTTTCGAACTCTGTTGCTTTAGAAATGAAATGATAGATTGAAGTAGTTTAGTTATGTATGTTCATATTGACTTCCTCATAATATGGTTGTGTTGAAGTAATAAATTTGTTTGAATGTTGATTGTTGTGGGCACGCCACCCTTGTGGGATGATACCTAATAAGGGTTCATGGAAATAAACCTATATCATGATTTTTCAGGTTTGGGTTTCGCATCCGGGACCGCAACAGTTGTGGTATCAGAGGAAGAAGAGGAATCGATGATGGTTAAGGAGACTTCATTGGAATAAGCTCACGTCTTATGGTTTCAAGAGTTGGGTTCTGGAAATGGTGCGCAACAATCTCGATGGCTTACTCATCACGTAACAATCTCGATGGCTCATTCAATCACGTAACACATATCATCACTTATAAACACATAATTCACATCTTTTCATTTACAATCACTTCAATTATTCAAACACTTATCACGTTCAGAAATCAATCATACTATTTAAATTACACATATCATATGCATATGCAATGCTTATGAGACTCACTTTCAATTTTTTACTTTGTTGTGACCAAGTGCTTAAAACTATCCCTATCCATTGTGGATACCGGTCTCATTGATAACTATCCTGTATCTGTAACATCCCGTCTCCATATTAAGGGTTAGAATTTAGATTTCAATAATAGAGAGAATAGTAATGTGAGAGTTAGAAAAAATTGCATTTCAAGCTTAGCAAAATGTCAGCATACATGTATGTGAATTTGAATCTTTGCACACATGAAAATAATTGTACATGCACTCATTGACATTCTGAGTATATTGAATAGTAATGGGATACATTGAGAATTGTGGTGATAGTGAATGAGTATAATGAAATAGAGTAGAAAGACTAGAAATAAAAATTTAAGTGTTGGATTTAGTAAAGGAAAATACATTGGAGAAGTTCACTGAGATTATATAGTATGGAATTTTTGGATAGTGGAGTAGAGAGTTATAGTCTTTATAAGGGGAGATGCTCAGGAGCATAGGTGCATCATCTGTAAAGATGTATCATCTGTGAAGATGTATCTTCTGTAAAGATGTATCATCTGTAAAGACGTATCGTCTGTGATGACGTCATATCATCTTAAGTTGACTCTGCTTCATCTTAAGAGTTGCATCGACTTAAGTTGACTTTGCTTCGTTTTAAGTTGACTCTGCTTCGTTTTAAGTGTTGCATCGTCTTAAGTTGACTTTGCTTCATCTTAAGTTGACTTTGCTTCGGCTGCTCTTGCTTTGTCTACTCTTTGCTTCGTCTGCTTTTCGCTTCATTTGCTCTTTGCTTCGTTTGCTATTTGCTTCATCTGTTCTTTGTTTCGTCTGTTTTCTCAATCCGTCTCACCCTTCATCTTAGGTTGACTTTTTGCTTCACCTTACGTTGACCAAAATATCTTCTAGTCCAAATTTGACAGTCTAGACAATAGAATTTGTCTTCGAGGTCTTCTTGAAAGTTTTAGATCTCAAAGTCCTATCTCAATTCGATATCTCTAGAGAGAGTTATGCCAATTGTAAAATAGCTTATGTGACTGTTCATTTTCTATCGTCTAGTCCCACATTTGACCCTACAGATGATAGAATTTGTTTTCAAGGTCTTCATGAAGGTTGTAGATCTTGAAGTCCCTTTTGTAACCATCTAAAGAACTACTTGATCCAATATCTCTAGAGAGAGTAATGCTAATTGTAAAACAACTTCTGTGTATTGTTCATTTTGTATCGTCTGGTCCAAATTTGACTCTCTAAACAATAGAATTTTACTTCAAGGTCTTCATGAAAGTTATAGACCTATAATTCCTCTTTCAAATCATCTAACAATGACCTTGATCTAATACCTATAACGAAAGTTATGCTAGTTGCCCAAAAAAAAGGTTCAATATAATTGAGGACAGAACCTTGTTTGATTCTTTCAACCTTAACCTTGTCATCTGACCTCCAACTGGAGTGATTCTTAGACCAATATATTCCTAATACAATTTTATATCTCTAAAAAACAAAGGTAGTATTCTGAATCGAATTGAAAAAGGTTGATCAAATGAAAGTGTAGAATCTATTGGAACAGTGAAATAGGATTATCTTACTGAATATACTTCAGTGTTTTGATTATATCTGGATCTATAGGATTCCAAATGAGATGATTTTTAATTTGAAGTAAACTACAAACATAGGACTACAAATCATCTGAATAAGTTGAACTGTGATTCAGTTTCTAATATGTTCAACTTCTGGATGGAAGTTGTGCATAGTATACTATTTTGGACAAGAGCAGTATGAAAATGTTTGAAGTATATCTTTCAAATCACTAAACCAAATTGAATGATTTTGGTGTCAATAGAGACATAAGACATAGGAGAATATGTTTCTAGAAGAAAGTGTTGCAAAATAACTTCAGTATCAGGGTCAGAAAGAACATGCAAATTTGACCCAAAATGTTATATTTATGGAAAAATCTAAAAAAGATTTATTGGGGTACAACTTGTGATTGTAGTGGTATCATTGAGTTTTAAACTTAAGTATAAATTATGCTTAAGTAAGCCTTAATGAAGGGAAGTGGATGAGTGGATAAGAAATGAACAGATGTCCAGGCTTTAAAGTTAAGCTTTAATAACCTTGAAAGACAAACTGCTGTCCTTGTCTTTATCCTTCTTGAAACTTCTTTCTTAGAGTTCCTCCAACACAGAGTTTTTCATAAAATAATCACCAAAGTTAAATATTGCTTTTCTCTATTCATCATCACTTGCACTTTGATATTTCTTTCTTCTATCCTAAGAAAAACCGAACCTCCCTGTCAACTTTCTAGTTGATGTACGTGGGTGTATAAGGGATTAAGGTTACGTAATTTTGTAGATATTGGAGCTTTAAACAAGTAAGCTTGTTATGATTATGTTTTCTTTTTGCATGAAATGAAGCATGCATCATTAGTTCACTACTAAATGGTTAAGAACAGTGATATTCTTATTTTCTGGAAAATGAGTGAGGAGATTTAGTGTGCTGTACATGGTGATTTTCTTTGGATTTGATGACTGAAATGTTATGGGATAGTGTTAAACCAGCTTTTAAACTTGAAAGATCAATGAAAATTTATAATGATGTGAAAGAACGATTAAAGTGATAGTTAGAAGAATAAATGAAGAAAATACAAAAGTTAGAAATGCATAAAAAATTGAAAGTGAAGAAGTGCAAAAAATGTGATGAAATGTGTGAGTGTACTGATTTTTAGATGATCATGAAAAATGATTGATTTTTTATTTGGTTGTGATTTAATGAATTGATGAGTGATTAAGTTATGAAATTGGTAAAGTACCCGGGATTGTTATTGAGCATGCATTGCACATAGTCCATATAATTGTTTGTGCATAATTGAGTTTTATAACGTTTGTGAATGGTGTATTGCATAAATAGGAGGTGCAGGATAAATGTTCACATTCAGGCATATCTAGAATTGGAAGCAAATGCTATTTTGGAGTGTACTGTGAATAGACCTAGATGGTCTCATTCTACTATTTGTTTTGTTTGACTTTTTGGTATTGATTGATTTCTAAATGATTATGTGAATGTCCTTGACTGTGTTGGTTTCCAAACAGAAGGTCCAATGAATGTGTTGTATGAAGGAAATATTGAACTGCTCAGTGAATGTAAATTGGATGAACTAAGTGTATGTAATTTGATTATTAAATGGGTTCCGAAAGTGCATTTGCATATGAATGAAAGTGCGACTTCTCAACTCTAAGGTTGAATGCTGGACTAAGGTCTGATAATATAGGAAAGTGATTGAATGAGATTATGCAAATATGAATGATGCATTCCATTTCATGAATGCATGAAATATTATAGCAGTTGTGACCTGAGTAGCTATCGATCAGAGCTTAAAGTTCAATGAGTGAAAATGAGCCTCGAGTTCAAAAGTGATTAAGAGCCTAAGGCTCACTATGTAAAATGAGCCTTGTATCTCCCAAACGGATAAGGGACAGTTAGTAATGAGCCCGGTATCCATTGGATACGAGATAGTTTAGGCATTCGGTCACAACAAAGTAACATATGGAAAGTGAGTTTCATGTGCATTGCATATGCATTATATGAGTGTTTCAATTGTATTGAATGTGAAATTGTGAAATTATGCGAATTATGTGCTATGTGACTGGGAGAGCCATCGATGATGGTCATTTATTAAGTTTGCAAAACTCACTCAAAATTTGCAATTATTTTTCAGGATCAGAAGAATACCCTGTTAGACCAACGGGAGTATACCTACGACATGCAAGTAAAAGATAGAGGTCGGGATCAGTTGGCGTCTGCATTAGTATTTCTTTTATTTTGTATCAAATTAAGTCTTCTACAATTATTGTAACTTATGTATTCAAATATTTCTGTTTTGAAATAAATTTCCAAATAAAAAATGTTTGTATATGGTTTTTGTAATGTAATGAAATTTTGACAAGTATTTTGTATTTGATTGTATATTCCGCAACTTTTTGCATAAATTTATATTCCGAAATGACTAAAGTGTTTTGTATTTGTGAGAGGGCCCAAATGGCTATTGAAAATTTTGTTGTTTGTATTGTGTTGATTGAAAATGTTTATGAATGAAAGTGGCCCGAATTGGTTACGGATTTTCACATATTATGTTTGTGGTTTCAAAAGAAATATTTATATCAATTTTTGAATGATTGAGTGTTCTAGCACGTCGCCCTCATGGGACGTGGACGCGGAGATCACCCATAGATGTCGAGTATGTGTCTTGCGAGAGTGAGGTGTTATAGTATCTGTTGGAGATATCGGGCTTATTTTACATAGATTTGGCTTTTATACACTTTCTAAGCTTTTAGCTCTTTTTCATAATCTGGGCTTTAAGCTCTTTTTCACAATCTAAGCTTTAAGCTCTTTTCCAGCTGCTACTCCAGTCACAACTATCTTTATGTTTCATGCATTCATGTAATGAAATGCATCACTTATCATATGCTCAATTGGTCTCATGTTTACATATTCACATTCAATTCACATTTTCCATCGAACTCAAAGTCCGACATTCAATATCATTATAGAGTAACACTTATTTCATCATATTCACATACAAGTAACACTTCAACTTATCTAGCTCAAATTCCAGCTCAAAGATCAAGTCAACTTAGCTCTCTATGCATGTAAGATCATCATCAATTTAAGGTAGAAATAGATTGGTTTTTAGCTACGATAAAAGACCACAACAAGAACAACAATTTTCTAGTTCTATGACTATCTTGTGAAGGGTAAAAGCATGGATTTGGTGTAGATGTGAGATGGGAGCAACTTTTAGTGGAGAGAGTGAAAAAAGAAGAGAAATGAACTCAACAGAAAGATGAGAGCAACTTTTAGTGGAAAGAGTGAAAAAAGAAGAGAAATGAACTCAGCAAAAACTTTTCCAGTATTTGCTTAATTCAACTAGGTTCAAGGTGTCATTTTCTTAGATTAACATTTGTCCTTAAGCAGGTACTCCATTTGTCATGTATATATGCTGCCTTATGTCACTTAGTTACTTAGTCTAATTGTCACACAACCATTGTTGCCATTTGTCAATTAATTAGCTATGCCATTTGTCACTTAATTTTCTATACCAAATGGGCCTAGTCATCCTAATTTTTCATTGGTTAATTTGTCTTACCACTTGTCGTTTTTCCTAGACCAAATGTACATTTTAATTCATCAAATTTTTAACTGTAACAATAAAATTCCAAGTTTACTAATTTAGTTGACCAAACCAAATTTCAAGACATAAAACAATTCACAATTTACATCATGATCATTTTAAACCTTTCATACCTTGAATATGTTAATTGAGCGTATATATTATCTTTGCAACGTGTACTAATTCATAATTCATAATTCATATGTGTATGCCAATGATATGCATATGAATGAAATACAATTCAAGAATTCTCAATGATATGACCATCTGCAATATTCAATCTCCCATGTAGCTTCTTCTCTCAAATGATTCCTCCAAAGAATTTTAACCAATGGAATCACTCGGTTTCTTAATTGTTTAGTCTAATAACCTACTATCTTAACTGGTTCTTCCATATAACATAGAGGTTACTTGCAACTTCAACCTCTTGAGCCAGTAATATAGGTGTTAGATCTGATCAATATCTCCTGAGCATACTAACATGAAACACATTATGAATCTAAGTCATTTTTGCTGGTAATGCTAACTTGTATGCCAATGGTCTAACTCTCTCATTAATCTCATATGGACCAATGTATCTAAGTCTTAACTTACCATTTTTACCGAACCTTAGCACTTACATAAACTTCCTTTAATCATTAAATATATCATTAAAATATTACACAAAGTTCAAAGAATCTTAAGTCTAAAATATTCCTTTAATCATTGAAATATTACATTATCATCGCTAATTTTACAATTTTTAAAAGAGAAATCCTTTAATACACATTTTTTAAGCCTAAACCTAAACTGAAAGAATCTTGAGTTTAAAAATCCATATATCACGATTCAATTGTATCCAGGTCCTACTTATAATACACACAGTGGTTCCTTGTAAGGCTTTTAGTGATCCTGATATAAACAACAGGATTTATGCTTTCCTAATCGGAGGACACAAGGTGGACAGTGTATAATTCGAGGGCTGTAGCGTTCACCAAAATTTTCCCAACATTAATTAACTTAATACGCGAAGGAATCTAAAATATGTCGAGGATCTCTAGGATCGTACGGTTACAGATAGGGCACGACCCTCGATTAGCCCACAATTCCCTGGAGCATGCTCTGCAAAAGGCATGCCCACAGGGGATGAAAGCTGCCCCTTTACTCCTTACCATGCAGACGCAGCACCCCCAGTCACTATGATCCTTATCCCTCCGATCATTGTCACTGCTCAAATCTACACCGTCCGTTTCTTCAATCAATCTCATCAATGTCTTCGCGGGTTGACAGTCATTTTTCGCGGGGCCCGCCAAATTACGCTCTGCTGCTAGCGCAGCCGCCAGATTCATCCCCGAAATTAACATATTGGCACTGTTCCTAACCGGAATATGGCCAACATTGGTATGGACCTCTCGATCAATTACTGGGACTCGTAGCATGATGGGCTCTTCCTCGTTGTCGTCTTGTTCATGTTCTGCTTCTTCTATGATTGTTCTGGGACTCCATGAGGCGGCCCCACAGCAACCCAGGCCCTTATACCACAGCCGTCGCTTCAGAATCTTCCAGTTTCTGATTCCATCTAAGCCGTTCATCTTTCTTCTTCCTGAGCTAGAAACAATTCAACTCCTGCAGCACCAGCAATGTGAGTGTTACACAATTGAGTAAATGAGTTTAAAAGAAGGAACGGAGGCAAAGACAGACATCAAGTTTCATGTTTTTGTTACGCACACCATGAATAAAACTTTGAAAAGCAACAGTGTGCATGAAATGAGGGTTACACAGTGAGAATAGCGAGAGAGCTTCGCATACTGGGAAGGCACTGCTTTTATAAGTTGACAAATTTTGAGGGTTGGTTTCCAGATAGCGCTCTGCTCCCTCTTACATTACATGGTATAACAAAGAGAGGCAAACAGTAAAGGAGAAGTAAGGTGGGTCAGAGAGCAGTGAGTGTCTTTGGTAGGAAACAACTCGTCAGTAATAGAAACTACATAAGATCCCATTTCAGCAATTAAAACGTGTGGGACCTCGATTCCCCCACCAAACAGCCCTTCAAAGTTGAAAATCGTAACCTATCAGAAGAATTAGACGCATTCCATATTAATTAATCATTTATATATTTCATAAATCCCATCCTCAAAAATTTGATATATATATCTATATATATATATATATATTCCCATGCCAAATGTTATTAACTGTGACTAAGATCAATGTGAACTTTTATAAAATAAACATTGATCTTAGTGCTTTTTCCAGGGAAACAGGTTTGAGTGGAAGGGGAGGGAAGTGGAATTCCGAAATCGTCTTAAACTTTCGCAATTTTGCTGTTTTACATCTACAAAAAGAAAAGGAGTTTCCTTTCCTTTGCAGAAAAAAGGGCCACAAACAGTGACTATCCTTATGATAAGAGGCCGACACTCCACATGCTGTAATAGATTGGTTGGTGGATCTCGGTCAAAAAGCCGTGACATACGGCATCTTCAACTTAAGCAAGCACCTTTCACGCATTAGCTACGTCAAAAATTGGAATTCCTCCTTTTCCTCGCTGTATTTGACAGGGTTTTGTTAACAAGAATTGGATGGAAACCCCAGAAAAGTGAAAAAGAAGAGGAAGATTCTTGACATGCTTTCATTTGAGTCATTGTTATCTGGAATAAATAGTTCCTACCAGCCTCCCACGGCGCCGTGTTAGGGAGGGTTTCATGTGCGAGACCTTGTGAAAGGTAATTGACACGACATACGTGCAAACTATCCAGTCCACTCTACATTGTCATTTTCTTATTTTGCAGACCATGTAGGGCAATAAATAAAACTACTAATAGTAGTTACTATGGGGTCCTCTTTGTAGAGTATATTCCAGAGTCTGTTCTAACAAGTAGGCTCAAGCTTGTGAGAGAGTCTTGTAACAACTGTGTTGAAATTTAACAGAAAAACTACTACAAGAAATCTATCGTTTATTGACCGAAAAAATCACCGATAAACAGGAGAATTCTATTAGTAATAATAATTACCGATGGAATAAAATGACGGATAAATGCGTCAATAATACGGACGTAAGTAAATTTTTGACGGACATTATATGTGTCCTTTCGTTGGTAAAATATATCAATGGATAGACGTAACCGTCATTAAGATAATCGCAAAGGTTTCAATATTACCGATAAAAGAATTAAGAAGAACGGCCGATAAATACCACAAACAATTTATCGACGGTTTATGGTATTCCGTCAGTAATTGTATTATTTTTTGCGACGATCTTGTGTATTCCGTTAGTAATTGAAAGTAAGAAATTAAAAAAAATACAGACGAATTTTTATTTGATGATCTTATGAAAAATGCATAATTTTAGCAGTTATGAATTATCTATACATAATAAATTTATTTATTTATATGTTTAATTTGTTTAAACATAAAGTTGATTGATGATATAAAGTTAAAATTTTCTTCATTGATAATAAAAACATTACAGTGTACATAATAAGTTTTTGTAATTAAAAACAAATGACTACAACAATCCTAATGTGCTAGTGATCGCGGTTGCTCTGAGTTGCTATCCCTCCTCTTCAATTGCTCCATCTTCTGTCTCAACTAAGACATTTGCTCCATCAATGTCTGCACTATGGTCCAAAGCTCAGTGACTTAATTGGTTTGTGCTGGTCTAGTAGACGTTGTTGTATTGGACATCGAGGATTGCGAATAACATATATTCGCAAATGAAACTAGCCCGAATCTCCGTCCACGACGATCCCTACCATTCACTTTTATCATGCTTCCTCTTTTCTTCCTTCACTCCATTTCTTTCTACTCTCGCTCTCACTCTCTTTCTAAACCCTCTCCTTTGTGATATCTTGACTCAATTGTTGGTTACCCTCTGCCAGTTAGTGGTGTGTAGCATCTATGAAGGCATGTAGTCTCATCATCATGGCATCATCGAATTTGTCCAAAAAGGGAACCTTGAACTCTAGATCTGAGAACGAAGATTGTGATTCAACCGAAACAGAGGAAGTGTGGGCAGTGGAATGATTACTTAAGTAACTACAAATATATTTAAGTTCCCTATTATAATTATAGAGGTGGACAACTCTTGACATATTACCATCTTTGGATAACAAATTTGACCGGCTTTATCCCATTAATTCACCATTCTTGAGACCTACCTTCAATCCAATTTAATCCTTAAACATTCAACCTAATCAGTTACTAAATTAACCCTAGATCTAATACCAAAACTACCCTCACAATTGTTGTTAGTATGACAACTTGGTATCAAAGCCCCTTCTTGGCAATTGAGCAAATTGGTTGAGACATGGTTACATTCCATGGCTGATCGTGGTGAAGTGGTGGAAAGAAGAATGGAGCAATGCTTATAAGAGTTGGAATAGAAAATTTAAAGAGATAAATGATGAATTTGCGGTTCAGTTGAGGGGTGTCTAGTAACATATGGAGGATTCTCATAGATCAACGGAGCAGAAAATGAATCAGTTATTATTGTCCTTTCAATAATTGGCTAACAACAAAGGATCTATTGAGATTGGAGGGGTTCAACCTCAACTGCCTCTTCAAAAGGGATCTTACCCACGCTAAATAGACCACCATCACAGGCTAACTCAAACCTTGCCAATTTTATTAGAGTCACAACTAGTAGGGGTGTGGAGTTCATGGATGTGAATTTAGTAAAGGCTAAGATTTAATTAACCCATCTTGATGGGACTAATACTAGACTATGGATCTAGAAATGTTCCCTGTATTTCTAATTTTTTTAGATTCCTGACAAGGAAAAAGTTGAAGTGCCTGCGCTCTACTTTAAAGGCATGGTGGACAGGTAGTTCGAAAACTATCTAGTGGGACAAGAGGAGAGTGCTTGTGTAGCACCCCACTCCCGCCAGACCCGAACCCGATATCGTGAGTGATATCCGAGCTCGTGCCTCACGAGGGTGGTATGCTAGAGTAATCAATGCAATTCAAAATTTCGATAATGCATTTTCATTTTTGAAAACAAAAGAGTACGTAGATATCAGTAAATAATTTGAGCCCATATTTAATTTAAAAATGGTTCCATTCAAAACACAAATTCAGTCGTATAAAATCAATCAACAGTCTTTAATCAATTACATGCACAAAAATCCGTAATCCAATTGGGCGCAAGAATATTCCTGAACACCTTCAGAAATCACATTACAATTACAACAATATCCAATTGGGGCCCTAAAACAAGATAGTACTATTCTGCGGAATTTGTAGAGTTACAAATTTACAATAATACCGAATGACTCTAATGTAGATGTGAAACTGATCCCGACTTTAAACTCTGACTCTTTTGCAGTAATCATACTCCCGTTTGTCAGACGGGGTACTCGCCAATTCCTGAAAAATAATTGCAATGTTGGGTGAGTTTGCGAACTCAATGAGAAACCATCATCGATGGTTCACTCAATTCATGCATATACAATCAATTTACCAATCACATACGATTACATTTCTCAATGTAAGGCGTTTCGCCTTTCACATAGTTCACGTTCAATCATTCATATATATATGATGCACATGTGACACTTTCATTTTATTACAGTGTTGTGACCGAGCGCCTATCGGTGATCAGTAATCAGACGTGTCTAGGGAGTAGGAGAGCCCTCAGGGTATGCACTAACTCCCCTCGAGCTTGAGGCTCGGTTCAGTAACAATATTTCGTTGGGCTTGAAGCCCTGATACAGTAAGCTTAAAGCTCTCATATACGTTGGCTGCTCTGGTCGCAACTATCCTTATCTGATCATGCCATTATGCATGAATGCATATGCTCAAATTTTCATTTACAGTCATTTACATTTCAGTAACCAATTTTCGTTTCTTCGGACCTTCAGTCCGGCAATTCAGTCATATGCATGTACCATTTGTTTCATTGATGCATTCATAATCGATTACACACAATAGCACTTCTATATCACGCTCACAATATTTCGGACACTCATGGCCCGAAATCAATCAAAATCAAACACACATATCCATCCGTTATCTCCATATGGCATCAATGCATAATATTGAACACACATAGATTGAGAAACCAACTAGGTTACTCACCTGAACTTCTGAGCTACCTGCCTGGAAGTCTCAGCATTGCCCGTGGAATATCGATCTATCGGAGCCTCTATAACAGTCAAATAATTTCCATTACAAAATGCACAGTCAAAATAATTTAATGATGCATATGCATTGAATAAAAGATGTACTATGCCTATTCATGACTTTCCCGGAGCTATTTCCCAATTTCCACTTTCTTTTGTCAAATTCTCACTTTTCACTCAATTGTTCAGTAATAACTCACTTCCAATTCAATAACATATTAGGGAACTCCA
>JANITW010000009.1:7418354-7438381 GCA_027564335.1 Erythroxylum williamsii
TTTCAGGACGTGCTAGCACACTACAGCCGCAGCCCGGATCGTGCATGCTCGTGTGGATACCGGTAGAGGGCATTAGCGATTTGCAGTGTCTTGGAATCCGAAAAAGAAAAGAAGCAATCCACCCACGAAAATAAGGTATTTTCGTTAATCCTCGTGTTTTCGATTATACGTGATGTTTTTGTATGGTCTTTTCCGCAACGTATTGTGAATACTCGGACCATACGCGATCCAACAATATTTACATAATTGGTTGTTTATAATTCATAGATGTGTGGGAGTCAATGTCAAGTTTTATAACCTCTAAATTGTAATGCAACAACAACTTAAGCATACTAAAGTACAACTTTCAATACAACTCAACCCAGGAGGAGGATTGAACTAAGGGCTAAAAGATTTGCTACTAGGAAATCTTCACTTTTACATTTGTTGTTATGTTGTACCAAATGCTTGGCTTCAAGTGAAAATGAACTCCCTCTTCTGTTTTTTCATCATAGCTTTACATTTTTAGTTTCATAATTATGGACTATTAGCTAGCATATATAATGGTCTATATAAATAAAACCTTTTGAATTTGTTTAACCATTTCATTTCTAGAAAGTAAAAAATGAAGCAAAGAGTGAAACAGATGTAAAATTGAAGTCACTGACCATTTGTGATAATAGCTTATATATACCATCTTCCAATTTTTGACAAATAATTAAATGTAAACGAGTTTTCAAATGGACCTGTGGATATAGATATTACCTATCTGAGCATGAGCATCCTAGGAGACAATTCTTTGAGTAAGTATAAGGCATATGTTCTATAAGATTTTATGCAATTTTCTTTCAAAGTATTTGACCTTGCTCATATCTATCTGTATTCTTGGTTAAGTAATGTTTACATCCAAGGTTGATTCAAGTCATTATCGAAGATTTGTATCATCACGTGCATCCAAGTTGGGGTCTTTAGATCAATAGATGGCTCTTTCTCTTTCTCTTTACTTCTTTAGTTTAATCAAAGCTAAGCATATACGTTCTCTTACTTTGCATTGTTGGAAGTTCTCCCTATAATTAATTTGTCTGTTTTTGTAGGTTTGTACTCATTTCTTTTCCCTTTTCCATATTAAGTCCTACTGTGAATATTCATTAGCGTTCATGCTAAATATGATGTATAGTCCACTTGGTGTCTACATGGATTTTGAGACTAAGGTAGCAAATTTAGTTGAGAGAAACATGAAGCCTACATGAGATGATATTGTTGTTGATGATGCATTCTATGGAATACTAGATAGGGAGGTACAAGATTGGGATGTGGAAAACATATATACAAGTCATCAAAGTGTTTAGAAACATTGTATACAAAACTAAAACTGTATGGAATGGTGTAGTCGTGACTTTTTGGTGACATCATTTTTTTCAGCAGAACTTTCAAATTGTTAAGTAGTTTGAAGCTTTATGCTATAGATGCTTGTGAAATTTTCACATTTGCTTAATGAAAATATACTCTCATTATTGTGTGGAGATGGTTATTTTTTTATCTCTTATGATACATGGATTGTTTCATTATCTCTTAAGTAAGGTTGCAAATTTATAGGAAAACATTTTAATTTTGTATGCAAACAGATTTTATTGATTTTCAAACTAATCCTGTCATCTTTTTCTATTTTCTATATAGTTTTATGAATGATAAATTTAGGGAACTTCAGTATCTTTTGCCTACATTTGTAAAGTACTTTAAAACTATAATTGTTTGTAAATTCTTTTGAGATTTGGGATTATATAAAATGAGATAAGAAAAAAAAAGAAAGCAAGCACAAAATTCCTTCACAACTATTTTCACACTTAACTTTTCCTTCATAACTTTCCTTAACAACATGAAAAACTTAAAACTAAATATTAAAGTGGCAGGTGACTGGATAAAAGACAAAAGAGTCCCAATAAATATAATAGTTACATTTGCTCTTCTAACGATTACAATGTCTCCATTTTTTTGTACTTACATCCGACAACCAAGCTATGAAATAGCATGGGACCTACAAAATAAAAAAATAAACACATATATTAGGACTTATGAAAAATTTGCATTATGCACATATATTTTTACATATACTTACTTCTTGCAAACAATAATATATCTTTCGAACAAGACTCTTACCCTAACATACAGAATTTGTTTGACATATTTTCAGACAAAAACAAATTTCATGTCTTTCACAAATACTATGTACCTATAAGAGACCTTCAATTTGAATATTAAAGAATATTAATTTATTAGATTGGCATTACTACAAACAATAATTGAAATACTTACTTTTGTATTAACATATTCATAAAAATATCGACCAATGTTAGGCTTAGGATTTGAAATTCATATTTTAAGGTTTTAATGAACTTTTCAGAAAGTGTTTAGGATTTGTAATTTCAATGCCAAAAATTAAATAGCAATAATAATCAAATCGTGGCAGCGTTTGATCCCACGTGCAACAAAATAATTATGAAACTTTTATCATATTTGATTTTTCGAAAGCCAAGTTCATTTAAAATTTTATAAAATTATTAACGAATAAATCATAATAAAGTATGAATCATAATTTCTACCTTATTCTTAAGCCTAATCATTTTCTTATTATATTCCTCGAACCATTTTTGCAATCGACTCATTTTCATCACTGTAGTAGCATAAGTATCTGGCTTCTAATGATATCAACAAAACATATTAAGAGAACTCTATAACTGTTATAGAGAGGGTTAGGCAACGGATGCTAGCTCTCTTAGGGTTTAAGTCTGTTTATAATAAATTTTGGGCATTTTAGTAGTTTAATTGAAATTAAATTCTAATTTCAATAAAACTTTAACTAGAATTACAATAATTCTAATTAAATACTAATTATGCTCAAATAAAATTGAATTTCTCATATTAATCCTTATTTATTAAATATCTCATATTTAACTATAAATTTTTCAAACTTTATAATCAAGTTTAACTTGATTAAAACACTTTTCTCTCTTCAATTCGTTCTTTATGCATAACTCATTAGGTTTTCAAATATGTTGGCAATGGCTAATTATAACCCTAAATCACATTGAGGATTAAATAAATTAATCTCCTTTAATTTATTTTTAATTCTCTAATTGAACAACATATATTCATGTATCAAGATTGACGTTTAGTAACACATCATAACTACACAAATTTTTAGAAATGCCAAAAATAATTTTGATTAACCTTTCCACGCATAATTTTTCATATAATTCATTCCTTTCATCATATAATGTTTCAATTAGATATAGAGTATGAAATTAATATCTACTCTATTTGAGTCCAATCATGTTAGCTCTCCACTATTAGTAATTCATTTAATTAATAACATTTCTAAACTATTTTACAAAGTGTATTTTCACCATGGCTAAGGATTTCCTAAATCAATACTAATCAAAAACAATGACAACATTCTCATTAATTACTTTAGAGTAATAAATCCTATGCTAATCACTCAACTACCTCTATATAGTTCAAGTTATATTTAATAACTATCAACTAAGTTATCCTTAATTATAATAAGTCATAAGTAGTATCACAACATATCAATCCCTATATGAGATAATTTTAGAGATCTCAATTCAAAGGGTCACTTATGCAATCATCACAATGAGGATTTTTATAGACATACAAGCAATGTTCCAAATGGAATTTTTATATATAGTCAATTTAGTGAATTTGTATAACAAGCTTATACACATTTGTTTAAGTATATCTATACTTTAGCCTATATGATCAACCATCCGTTATAAGGAAAAACATAATATGTGATAGCTTTTTTTACATTTTATTAATGTCCAATATGAATACAATAATGGCTACGAACTATTTAAGAACAATACATAAATATAATTTGAATCTCATAATTATAATCTCATCATAATTTAATTTATAATATATAATTATCACATATACTTTATCATGTACATCTAAATAAGTACAAGATCAAGAATGTGTTTAAATTATTTTGTCACTAAATTACAACTAAAGGATTATTTGTAGGGTATAAACTAACATGAACCATTTTTTACACTCTAGCCTTCGACACTATTTGCAAGTTTGAGAGTGTTAAAATTTAAAGCTATGTTTAATTGGATGCAAGGTTTTTAATGAAAAGAAATGTAATAGATTGAAATGAAATGGTTTATAATTGAATGGAATGTAAATAGACGTAATATTAGGACATTATTGTTTGGGAGGGATGAAAGCGCTCGTAATATAACATAGTAAAATGTTGTTTGGATGAAGGGTTTATAATTTAATATAGTGTAAAGTTATTTATCATTTTATATTCCATCTTAAACCCCCAAAATAAAATTTTATTTTATTTTTACTGTTTAGAATAAAATAAGATGTAACATAAAATCCTCCTCGTACATTCCATTCCATTCTATTCTATTATAAATCCTCCTCTCAAACAATAGAATAATATTACATTTCTTTCTATTCTATTAATAAACCCCCAAATATAGCCTAAAAGTTCATGAAGGCCTACCAATGTTCCACCCAACCCAAAAAGCAATGTCCTCCTAAACCTGGTGAACCAAACTTGAAGCAGCATTAAGTTCGAAAGAGAAAAGATAACTGATAGCTACAAATTGTACAATATTGAGGATAAAGAGAAAGGGCATTTCCATAACTTAAGGTGACTTGAGGGGAGATAGATCTTTTGTACTCCTTATTCTGTACCTTCTGTCTTTTTTTGATCTTAACCATCAAATTTATTACATTGAATGATTGAGATTAAAAGGGTAATGAGTAGGTACAGAATAAGGGGTATAGAAAATCTGTACCTGCCTTGAGGACAGATGCAACTTAGCAATTGAAGGAGACATCAAAGATATTAAGATGTCATAAAAGTTTATTTTCATTGAGCATATACGTAAATAAGTTTATCCCGAATTAGATTTACATGTAATGACATGTCAATTTTTCTTTCTTTTTTTATTTTTTTGAAATTTCACGTCGCCAAATTAAGAAAAAAAAAAACCACAAAGCATGACATGCTATAAAGTCTATTTATGATTACGTCGGCTTAACGTTCAATGATTACAGTAGTGAGATGAAGCTACTGCAAAATGGACGCAATTATGCAATGATTACAGTAGTGAGATGAAGCTACTGAGGAGTGAGGACCTTAGAGAACAGGGCAAAATGAACGCATTTATGATATCTAAGGGGCACTAGTCTTTTGATTCGAAATTCGCCAAGATTATTATTTGACATTCTCTTAATTCACTCCTTTCTTTGAGTTCTGTATAATCCTAAAACAAGTATACCTTCAGTAGGAACAGTATAAACAATACAATTTTTGACACTTATCTTGGGAGTAAATCAAGAAACACTCTACTCCATTAGATTAAACACTCAAGTGTATACAGTTAAGCAATCATAACATAAGGCAGATTGAAGTTCCAAAACCCCCCAGAAGCGGTAATTTCCACTTTGAAGCTTTCAACAACTTGCATGCTCGTTTCAACTCCTAGTGTTGAAAGCATAGAAGAGATCTCCAGAAACTTATGAATCCATTTGAATGTCTCCCCCATTGCCATTTGGTGGCTTTGTTGCTAAGGTACTTTCAGGTATACTGCTTGGAGGATTCACTGCTCCAAACTGGAATTCGGTTGCAGTTACCTCTGGCAAAGGGCGGGCAAAGATAGAGGCTGCTCCTAGATTAGTGAAAGCAGGAGCAGCAACTGGATCATTAACCTTCGGGAAGCCAAAGCTAAAGGATGGCATATTTGAAGGTGGAAAGCCACTGTCACAAGACCCAAAAATCTTCTGCTCATACTCCTGCAATAGCTGGTAGACAGCTAGAAGTACAAAAAGCGAAAATTCAGGCGTGGCAAAGCACTGTAGCTGGGAGAAAATGACTATTGAAAAACGAAGAGCTAATCTTTTGAAGAAAGAGGTGATATATGCATCATTTACATGGGGATCTCCACCCTAGAAGACAAACAAATACAATACAGAAAAATCGAAGGCATGTAAATGTTGAACACCATATCCAATTATTTGGTACTAGTCTCTTTAACTTCATGATCCTTTTCAGGGAAGAGGACTAACCCAATTGACAATTGAATTCTAGAAAACTGCAGTTTAGTAACTCTCATGTGGAACTACGATATTCTAGGTTGAATCCTAGAACTTTAGACTTGAGTAACATGTCAGCACCTCAATCTGGGATTTAAATTACCAATGAACCTAACTGGTTTCTTTCTGCAGATGTGCAACAGTTGCATCTTGGGCACATACCTTGAGTTAAGTCAACAGATGGTCTTCGCTCTTTCACCCACTGGTAACTCTGTGACAGCCTCCAACCCTTGGACTTCATCAAGTAAGCCATTACAATAGCTGGAGACCTGCTAACAATTACATGGTTATAATCCCCAGAAACCTTGAATATCCTGGAATAACACAAGCAAAGCTTCAAACGATCTTCAGTATCAATATCCACTTCTGGGAACCACAATTAAAGGGGAAAATGTTACCAAGGAAGGAAAAAGGGAAAGGCAGGACAGTAATTCTACCTATTTCTCCCTGACATGCAATGTACAAGAACACGGCACTTGTCCTTCTCACATTGCTCTGTTAAAGAAGCAAATAAATGTATTATATTTAACACTAATATAAAGGTCAGCTTATCTTAAAATTAAAAAGTCAATACATCTACATTTTCAAGAATAGAACTGACAGAATGTCATAGAATAGAAGATTTAGGATGGCTACTTTAAGTGTAAAATCCAGTGGTTTCCTTTATTTACAAATGTTTTAGCATTTGTTTCTTCATATTGCAGTTTAATGCTTAAATAAAAGCACTCATATTAATTGTTGAGACACTTTGACCTTGCTAATTTGGTGCAAACAGGCTCATCTTATTGTGAACAATGTATTGGACATTTATAAACATACAGCTTTTACACCTAAAAAGGAAAAAATAACCTTCCTAAATTTACGGCCTAAAATTACAGAATCCCACTAATTTGGGAAAATATAATCTTCACACAAACTAAGCACACCTAAGCACCTGACCAACAAAATCCATTTTCGCACTCCCCTTAAGCTGGGGAATACAGATTTGTCATTCCTAGCTTACCAAGAATGCTCTGAAATACATGGGTACTTAGCCCTTTTGTAAGTACATCTGCATGTTGTCCTCCAATTGGAATATAAGTCATACAAATTAATCCAGTGCCATATCAATTTCAATATATTTTATCTGGTTGCGTTGTGCTCAATTATATGCCATATTTATCACTGAATTAGTATCACAGTTAAATCTCATTGGACCACTCCACCTTATCTTCAGGTCATCAAGCATAGTCTTTAACCATAACAGTTCACAAATCCCTAGCGCCATAGGTCCAAATTCTGTCTCTGCACTTGATCTTGCCACAACATTCTGCTTCTTGCTCCTCCATCTTATAAGATTGCCACAAAAAATGTACAATATCTGGAAGTAGATCTTCTATCAACTGGGAATTGATGTCAGGATAGGACTAACTCATTTATCTCTTTTGAAAATCTATTCAGAGTAGTCTAGAATTCTATAAGTAGCCTATAGATGAACTCCTTGGGGATCATGCATAAATTGGCTTATTACATTGATCAAATATTCTACGTCTAGCCTTGTATATGGTAGATAAATGAGTTTCCAGTGAGTTAGCTTCACCAAGTTTATAGCTGGGATCTATAGGAGTTGGTGTTAATTTACAAGCTAATGTTCCCATTTCTTTTAAGAGATCAATTATGTATTTCTATTGGGAATGAGCTGCTTCAATTCCCAGAGATACTTCAAACTGCTTACTTCATTACTTCAAACTGTTGAATTAAACATTCTTTCAAGGCCCTCTCTCCTTTTTGTCATTGTCTGTCACAACTATATCATCAACATAATTTAACAATTTTGTAACTCCCCCTGAATTTGAATGTCTAGTACATATTATGATCACTTTGACTTTGTATCCTAATAGATATCATTAACAATAGCAAATTTCCCAAACCATACCCTCGGTGATTGTTTAAACTATAAAGAGCCTTTCCAACTTGCAAACTTTATTACCTACCATCTTGTCACTGAATCCAGGAAGAATATTCATGTATGTTCCTTTTTCCAAGTTATCACAGACGAATGTAGTTTCTACATCAAACTATTGTAATTCCCAATCAAAGTTAGCTATCAATGATAAAATGACCCTTGTGATGTTCACTTTTGCAAATGAGGCAATAATCTCAAGGTAATCCAATCCATATGTATAAGAGGACCACTTAGTCACTTGTCCCACTTTATACCTCTCCAACGATCCATCAGCTTTATACTTCAAGGTGAATACTCATTACATCCCACCGGTTTTTTCCCTTCGACAATTCTACTATCTCCTAGATTTTAGTTTTCTCCAATGCATTCATCTCAAGTTTCATGGCTTTCCTCAATTCTCTTTTGGATAATGCCTAAATAAAATCCTAGGCATACGATAGTATTTAGATTAGTAAAGGTTTTGTAAGAAGGTGAAAATCTACAGAAGGACACAGTGTAGGATAAAAGATACAAAAGCCACTTGGTAAACTCTTGGGTTCCTTTCCTCAAAGCAATAGGTAACTCACTATCATCATCTTGGGTTTTTGTTTCACTAGACATTTCAGATTGAATGGGTTCATATATCTCACTTACCGGTGGATGATTCGGAGCAGCCTGTCTTTGAGTTAGGATTGTTAGCTGACCTTCTTGGATAAACCATCCCAAATTGAGTTTTATCAATAGTAATTTTTCTATCAAATTGATCATTCATCATAGACTCAACACAAATAGGTTCCCTATTTCACTAAGATGATTCTACCCCTAGAGTGGACGATGGTAGGGATGATGGTGGTGAGAGAGAGATGTCAAACAATTTTTCTAAGTTATTCTCTTCAACCTTATCTTCCCTAGATATAGACTTCAAAAGGCTAGAAATATGTTAGGCCTCAAGTTAGCTTTTGCTTGGAATACTCCATCGAGAAGAATCTTTAGAGAAGCCCATCTACTAATATTGCTATAAAGAATTAAAAGGAAAGACCAATCCAGATTTTGAGTTTATTTCCATTATTTGTTGTTACTATTTTTGCTGTTTTTGTCTACTAGTATGTTTCTAAAACAATGAGATGTCAATGTTGTTTGGATTTTTTTCAGACATGTTTATAATATTAGATGCATGGAAAAAGGGTGCAACTATGAAATGAGTCTTATTTTGGTATTGGGATAGAGGCACGTCACAAAAGCTGATATTGTCTTCTTGTTTTTTTTAATTCCATCATCAGCAATAGAGGGTCAGCCTTGGAGCAATTAGTAACGTTACTCCTTTGTGTTCGGAAGGTCATAAATTCAAGTCACAGAAATAGCCTCTTTGTAAAATAAAAAAGAAGGCTACGCACAATTGATGACCCTCACCCAACCCATGCAAAGTTGGGAGTCTTGCGCACTGAGTTTGTCCTTTTTGCCCTTAATTCATCATCATCAATAACAACATCACCTTTCATCACCAGATCTTTCCATTTTCTCTTCCCTTCTTTTTTAAGTTACTATTCCATTGAGTTTGTACCATTTTTGTTATGAGAACTAGTTCTTTCGATCTTCGGGGAATGCCAGCTATGAGGATGTAATATCAAATGGAAAGTATGCAGGAGAAATTACCAGCCATTGAAACCCACCTCACCCATTTAGATTCAACAATGTCTTGTCTAAATCAAAAACTTGATGAACTTACTCAGAAACTTGAGGAAGTGAATTTGAGGCCTAACAAAATAATAGGGTACATTAGATACGTAAATTTTCTTTGGAAAGTTGATGATAACATTTATAGCCCTTTTGACTAGTGAGTATCTTAAGAAGACATGCGACTGCTCTAGACTCCAATTTTCCCTGTTGAGGACCGCAAACTTGAACAAATGTAGTACAACCCAAAAGCTTAGGCATAAGATTATCAGAATTTCTGGCATCTAGATAAAAGTGAGGAAGACAAGCTAGAGGAGTTTTTTGGATCTAAGACATGTGATGGCATCTTATGCATGCAGATGTCAGAATAGTTTCTGAATATGCATGCTCTAATGGTGTTTAAAAGATGATCATTTGTCCTTTTAGAGACTCCATTTTGCTGGCGTGTGTAGAAAAAAAATAATTCATGGATAATGCCTTCTTTCTGAAAGTATGACAAATTTTTGCTAAAATATTCTTTTGCATTGTTAGAATGAAATTCCTTAATTTTAGTACCAAATTGATTTTGTGTCATACATTGAAAACGAAGGACAACATCACTGACATCTAAGTTATTTTTCAACAAGAAAATCCACGTGATACAAGTGCAAATCAACGAATGGTACAAATCATCTAGCACCAATGATATTAGGTATAGAAGGACCCTAGATGTCACTATGAATTAAATAAAAGGAGTATAAGTTCTTTTATTGATAATTGAAAAAGACACACAAGTGTGTTTGGCATAGTCACACATCACAATGAAAACTCGCTATAACTATCCCTTTAAGAAAAGAAGGAAACATCTTTGAAGGGGTAAATAATGGATGAACCTAATGAAAATGATGAAACAAAATAACATCCTTTTTTGACGATGATAGAAGTGACAAAGAAAGATTATTATCGCTAATAGATGATTGGTTTGAAGTTTTCATGTAATAGCACCCGTCCTTTTCCTTACCAAGTCCAATCCTCTTCCCCAAACCTTGTCCTAAAATTCACTAAGGCCTAAAAACTGGCCATACGGTTCATGTCTACAATCATTTTGTGTATAGAAACAAGATTACTGAATAACTTAAAAACATGAACACTTTCTAATAAGATTGACAAGTTATATGCCTTCTATGCTAGCAACAGTGGTAACAGACCCATCAGCAACAATACAAGGAGCATAATTTATAAATTAATTGGACTAGTGGTTCATGTGGTATGTGGTGCCTAAATATATTACCTATAAATGATAAGGATTTTTGCAAGGCATTAAATCCAATTGAATAAGAAGGATTATCTGGAAGCAAAAATGAACAAAACACATATTTCTCCATTTGATACTTTATCAAGCTTACGAAGCTTAGAAATAGGTTACGTGAGAGAGCTAATGAACTTGCATATGATGTTTTACTTAGTTAAAACAGTAACTTTTTTTAGGTTTAATATCTTTGCTACTGAATTCGCCAAGTTGCTACAACTTTTCTTGATTATTTTGAGTGATGTGGGCAAGAAGCCTTCTGTTAGTTTCCCTTATTGCTCCACTCGCTTGGAGGTTTACCATGCAATTTCCAACAACATTCTTTGGTTAGTTTAATTTCTTATAATATATAGCTATCTTTGAGGTCTCTATTACCATATCTATTCTACACTCCTTTTGGTCAACTTAGCTCTTCGTGTTTCGTACTTTTATTTGGCACTTTTGACACTTTTCTAGTAATTTCTGCAGTAACATTCTGATGGGTCCCAAAAAACAGGTATGGAAAATGTATATTTGCTATTGATTTCTCTGTCAAACGAATACAAGTAAGTTTGGTTTTCGAGGTCCAGAACCTCCAGCCTAGGGCTCATACAATTGTCATTCTGTTTGCCTACCTTCTCTCTCCTGCCTCTCTGTTATTTGTACTAAGAATCTGTAGCTAACAGATTCTGTTAAAGGACAACCAACCTAATGATTGGTTGTCAGTATTAACTAACTACCCGAAAATAGCATAATACCATATTTTGCACCCCTTACTCCTCTGCCCTTTGCTTATTCCTCCTAACATAGAATTGAGTTACCTTAGGTCTATCACATTCATTATTGAATTCTCTGTACTTTGTGGTTCAAGCATCACAGTTCATCTACTTTCTTTAGCTCTGACAAGTGAGATTGTCATAACTTAGTGATGAGACTTCTTCTTTTCCTAAAATTTGCGATCATATTTGATCAAACTAAGGATTCAGGCCTGTAAGAAAATCATACACCCTAGTCTTTTCAGTAAAAGATTTTACTTTAACAAAATAATTACTACACTCTAGGCCAACAGTTCTATAGATATCCAATTCCTACCACTAACTTTGCAATAGATTGGCATATTTGTGCTTAATTTCCCTCTTTGCCTTGTTGTTCTAGTTTTAACCTTCATTTCATACACTTGAGCAACATCCTTAGCCTTGGAGTAAGTTTGTCGAATAACCTCTCAAATCTCTTTTGTTGTTGGCAAAAACATACAAGTGTCACTAATTTCAGGTGTCATAGAACACCAAAGCAATGACATAATAAGAGAGTCCTCTGCATCCCAAGCTTCGAAACTTGATTCTCCTTGCTTGAGACTAGTTCCCAATAGGTGACTCAGTTTTCCTTTACCTCCGAGGATGGTTTGTACTAGTTAAGGTCACTTTAGATAGTTCTTACCATTCAATCGGTGTGTCGTTATAATATTTGGAAGCTAATCTTTTGATTGAACTTCTTTAGAATTTTAGGTGGGTTAGTGATAGAATTAATTTCTGCAATTTCAGACATGGCTTTTGTTACTAGAGTTTAAATTAGCTGAGGCTATGATTAGGGTTTAAAACTAGAGATCACAGCAATAGAGGCTGCTTGAAGTTGCAATGACAGCAGCTATAAAATTTTCCTCAAAAACCCAAAAGCTCTTATACCATGAGGAAAACATAGGAGAAAAGGCTCATCTTATTGTGAACAATGTACAGGGTATTTATATTTTCCAAAAAACGTGTATAGGGTATTTATACACATAGAGCCTGCACACCAAAAAGAGAAAATAAAAACCTTCCTAAATTTACCACCTAAAACATATGAATCCCACTAATTATGGAATCCCACTAACTGGGGAATATATAATCTTCACACTGAATAGGCACACCTAAACGGGCTGACCAAAAAAATCCTTTTTACATATCTAAAGAAAATAGTTAGTACTCATCAAACTAATAAATTACCTACAAATTTTTTGTTTTATCACATATGTTCAATCACTAACACAATTCTCAATGTCTTCAAAGTCTTTTTGTTTTTCCTTTTTAGAACATAGTCCTCTTTCAAAGTATTCCTTCTAAGCCTTTACTACCAAATCTTGAGTAGGGAGTCTAACAAACCTACAAGAATCTTTAATTCCCTCCAAAAAATAACTTAAAACTTTGTTGATAAGTCTGTAGACCTTAATCAATATTCTAATAAAGATTTAGAATGCCCGTAGATTGAGCAATTAGTACTATAATTACCAAAAAACTGTCAAGACATAATCCAAGCGAAGAAAGTAAAATGAGATAGTTGATCATTGAAATGAAGAGAACTCACAAGAAGCATTTGTCTAGAGGTCATAATATGCACAATCCAAAGCAAGATAATAGACATTATAATGAAGTTAAGCAAATTTTACCACCTTTCTGGACAATGCTATAAGCATAAGCAAAAAACAATAAAGAAATGACAGATAAATTAATCTAAATCAAATTATGTGAATGTATATTTAGTCAATGATTCATATGAAGAAACGGGCATGTTAATGACTAATGAGTTTCTTGTTTGGGACATAAAAATGACCTAAAAATTGATTTGCATCGTCAAATTGAAGAGTCCTATCATCTTGGAGGCAATGATAGGTGAATGAGTTCTTGTATAGATTTTGGCAAGCCGGTACTGTCTGCATAAAGAAAAAATAAGCTATGTGTGAGTATATGGCCAATGCTAATCAATAAGCAAACGTTTCATTGCATAAAACTTAATAGGCATGGAAATGAATTACAATGGATGAACATCATAAAGGGCAAAACAATGAGGAAATATTTCACATTGAAGGCACTAGAACAAGTGGCAATATGATGTAATTTGTTCCTTCCTTTCCAAACTTGTTCCTTTCACCAATATGTGACTAATATCAATTCTAGTGAATCCAAGAGCGTTACCATTGAAACCAAATAAAAGCAATAGTTGCTTCACCTGACAAGTAAACAGTGCATTAGAACTAATTCACAACCTAAGACGGCTTACATTATGTTCTACATATGAATGTTTATCACAGTAAAGAAAATTTAGTATTGCAATAAATCAAGTGGAACTTGATGCAACATTTTTTTATCTCGTATAAATGTAGCCATTTCCTTTTCTTAAGAAATACAGTGCAAGTTTTGACTAAAACCAACAACCTCACCTAAGCGTAAAAACATTCAAACATAATTTCGAAATATAAATGGAATTGCACACATTTAAATATCCATATTGCACCAAAGCTTTCATCCTAACAAATTTCGAAAAACAAAAGATTCAATAATGTGATTAGACCAATAGTCAAACAAGTTCACAGGTAACTAGATAGCATCTATTCAACTAATCATCCCATGGTGACATTGAGGTTAAAGATGACAATTACGTAGCTTCCCGAATATTAGTGCCTGCAAAGGTCCCTACCGCCCAACAAATATAGAAAGTCTCCTTGAAAATTAACAATTCAGCATTCATCAGCCAATCCAATCTTGGTGCATAAAGCATCAACTGATTGTTTATGGGTGTTATCCAATACAATGATCTTCGGTCCCATCACCAGTTGCCTAAATGACATTCTCATCCATCATGGGCAAGCAATGCAATCGTTGACTCTTCTTCAATATATTAATCTCATTCAGAGTTAGTTTATCCAAACATTGAAAGGCTCAAGATTCCAACTACTCATCTTCAATCACAATTTCTACAGCAGCAGACCACTTGATCGATCTACCCTCTAAATCGTTGTTTCCACAGTACAACAGAACCAATTTCCCTGAAATTAAAAAAAAAACACGGACCGTATCTTCTCCCGACACAAGAATTAAGTTTAAATCACTTAACCATCATCAGATAAACAAACACAGAAATATTCCTGTAACCAAAAAAACTTCCAACCACCTAAATATGCACTAAATGAATCCCATCACCGGACCACAAATTCAACGTACATAACGACCAACTCATACAACGATGACACCAGACTAAGCAAAAGTATAGAAAACAATAAAGCAAAGAGCTTTTACATTGAGAACGCGAGAAATCCCCTGCGCCTTGAGTAACTCAGAACGGGAAGCGTTGTCGTAGCTACCCAAGTAAAGGAAATCTGGCAAGATCTCGGAAGGGAAGGCGCTGATATGGAGGGGAGATTTCTCGGCGGCGTCGGGCATACGGTGGCCGCAAATCCCACAGACCTCGCCTTCCTCGTACTTGTGGTAGTGCCCACATACTGCACATGGATTCTCTCTTTCTCTCTTCCTCATAATCCAAATATCAACGTTCGCTAATCAATCAACCACCAAACCAACCAAATCAGAGATGCCAAAAGCTTCGGTCTAAGCAAGGCCTCCAAAATATATATTACAAAGAGGATGTTATTTGATAGTGAGAACAACGGAAAAAGTAGTTATCTTTATCCTTCAATTTGTATGTGACAAAGAACACAGGAGCAGAGCAGATACGAAGGCCTGAGGTTTGGATATACAGAGAAGAAAGAAGAAGACAACATTTGCACAAAACTAAAGTAATTAATTTAACATGCGAGAGCATCTGAAAGAGTGGCGAAGGTGTTTTGTTTCGGATTAACGTAATAATAAAGTAATAATGAAATCTTGGGATTGACACGTGAGATGTACTGCTTCTTGTCCGGTTTCGTATGGTTCATCTCCGGACGATGCGAAAATTACAAGCCAATCCAATAATCATTGAAAAGATGGATGAATTAGAGCAATCATGGCGTTGCAAAGAAACTACTGCTCGTATTTATCAATAATGAAACGGATGTTGGATGTTGATAGTGCTAAATTTGGTCGTGTCCTTAAAATTCAACATCTCTCACTCAACATTCTTCACAAATTACCTAATATTTATAAGGATCCCTAGATAGAGAAATGTCACACATATGACCTTTGAAGTAGGATATGATCATGCCTAGTGGATCAAAGGATAACATTTCATGTGTGTAATGTTATGAGTCAACTCTATAAGAGCATACTAAACTTGTCATAAAATAGTTCTTTGGGGCAACTTGTTATAGACAACATTAGGTTGCTTTTGTTGCAACTTGCTTCCTCCCTTTTAGGCAAGTCCGAGCATAGCTTATGGAACTTATGATCAATGGGGCATGGCATGGCCCCTTTTTAATCTATTTGACTTAAGGAGTCATACATAATAGTTTTATTATTTATGTTTCCATTTTATGACCTCCATTTTTTACTTTGTGCTACTTTGGTTAGTTTCCTAGTAAGGTCTTCCTTTATTACCCTACTTTAGGCGGGTTAGTTGTTATTCCTTTGTTACTTGCATTCTTGGCTTTCTATCCATTAGATTCCTTGCTTGGGTACTAGGTGGTTATAGTATCATGATTTTTATTATATATTTTCACATATGATGTTCACAACTGGGAGTTTCTTAGTAAGAATGTCTCTAATGTGTCCATAACTTTTGAGCTTGTTCTTTTTTGGATACTTGACTAACACTTCTTTAAGTGATAACCATTCTTAGATTTTCACTCAAAACTCAAATCATTGAGAATGAGGTTCATCAAGCCAATGGGTGTGAAGAGGAGCTTTTGAAGGTATTTCCAAGTAGTTCTAAGGCTTAAAGGAAAAAAAAGTGTCAAATAGTGTTTCAATGCTATGGCTAATATTGGTATAGGTCTAACCATGCATTCGTAGGTGGTGTGCATTCTTCTACTGCTCTAAAAGTTTTTCTATTCATAATATACCATGCACAACCTAAAACAAGTACGCTTATTGTTAATGAGTAATACGATGGCAAGTAGAGTCTCAATACTATGAAAAAGTAACATGGATCCAAAAAATCATGTTTTTACTAACTAGTCTAAATAATGGATAATGAAAATATTTGGATTGATTTTCAAATAATAAAATAGAAAATAAATCAAAACTAAATAATACCTAAGAGAATAAAAAATAAAGCAAATAATTAAATACAGAGATCGATTAGAAGTAAATGCATAGATAAGTGTTTCCTCTAATATCATCCTAGTTATCATGATCTAATTAATCTAGAACAAATATATTATCTTAATCGACATAATTTCCTAGACATTAAAATTGCATTCTCTCAAGTTACAAACATCAACTCTTCGGTTGGTCAACATATATCTTTTGTAGCACCTCACTCTCGCAAGACACGTACCCGACATCCTGAGTGATGTCTGAGTATGTATCCAGTAAGGATGGCATGTTAGAATAGTCAAGCAATCGAAACTCGTTATAATTTTTTTTGGGCACATCACACTCATATTTAGGAAATCAATAAACAAATTAGGCCCACTTTATTCATAAATATTTTCATTCACATGTTTTACTACACTCATTGATCGATCTCATTTACAAACATTTCCAATTTGGAAAGTTGTTACAAAATAGAATTATTCAAATAACCGAGGTACAATAATTGCAAAATACACAATTTGATACAAAAATAAAGAAATACAAACACAGACGTAAACTGATCCCAATCTCTATCTCTTACTCGAATGCAATGGCTTGACTCCAATTTGTCTAACTGCAGATCTTCTCTAAGCTTCAAAAATAATGTTGCAATTTTAGCGAGTTTTGTAAACTCAGTGAGATAACCATCCTTGATGGTTCACTCGATTCATATAACACATTAACTTATGTAAACACATAATTCACATTATTTCATTTATTATGTAACATCACGTTTCACACTCAGAGTAGTCAAATTGATCATTTTAAACATGCACAATAATTATAAATGCAATGCACATGAGACTCGTTTTCATTTGTTACTTCGTTGTGACCGAGTGCTTTTCACTAGCCCATATCCCTTGTGGATACCGAGCTTGTATCAGATAATGTCCCATATTTTTTAGTAGATACCAAGTATAATTGCAACTTAGCTAGAGGCTCTTATCACATTATGAGTTTTAAGCTCTTTTTTACTGGTGATTGCAGTAACAACTGCCTTTATCTTTCATGCTTTTATGTAATGAAATGCATCACATTCAGATATTTTCAAATAGTCATCATATTTCAGTTTTACATTCAGAATACGTTTATCATCGGACTTGGATCCGACATTCAACAATAATGTTGAGTAGGACTTATTTCTTCAAATTCATATACAAAGGGCACTTCCAATATCTTATTCATGCATCAAACGGCTCGGGTATTCAATGTCTGGAATCAACACAATCAAATTTACATTCATAAGATAATTCAGAACATAATTTAAAACAAACAATTAATTAAGTGTGACCATATAGGTTACTCACAGTACGCTCCAGATTAGCATTAGCTTCCAAGATTCGGAAACATCTGGATGCGGACATTTTATCCTACATATCAATTTTATGTAATTCACACATTGCATACACATTATTAATTGCACAATTGCATAAACATTCAATTGTACACATATGTATATGTGTTATGTATAATGCATGCTCAATTTGACTATTCCGGGTATGTTTCCTTAATTACATCTCTTAATCAATCAAATCTTATCATTTGTATGTGTCTAAATTATTCTTAGATTTACACCTCAAGAACACTTGGTTATTTTAATATCATAATTCAATTACTATTCATTTCAGTATATGCTCTCAGAATATCAAATTCTCATTCACCTTTACTTAATACATATAGCTCATCTCTTCTAAGTTATAACATCATCAATCAATCATTCCAGATTTTCTTAGATTTTGGGGTCATTACATGGTCATTAGGAAAAGGAAAATGAAGTATTTTGGAAACACCTTCTTCTAAACAAATGTTCCTCTATGTTTTAAGTTTCTAATGAACTAAAGTTCATACAATTTGGTTTAGTATTCTACAAGTTATACATAAATATTTCAGACTGTACTCAAACAGCAACTGTACTCAGTACCCTACTTCAAGCTAAATTTCAAAATCCTTATAGACAAAATTCAAATTTGATTTCTTCATGAAAATTGTAGCCATATGTCTCTAATTTAATCTAAACTTAAATAATCCAATTTGGATAAGTACGTATGAAGTTATGGATAAAATACAGATGCCTGTTCATTGAAAACACTCCATTTAAAAAATTCCAACTCACTTTATCATTTTCATCCTAAACTTATTAATCAATCATTATGAATCATTTCCTAATGAAATCAGATGGCCATGAAATTTGGTGGAGATGAAAGACAATGTGTGAGGAGTTTGTGGTTCAAATTTCAAGTCAATCAAAAGTTTAGAGAAGTTATGGTCAAAAGAGTGAAGGATGTAATCATCCAATTTGGATGTCTAAAGATCAAAATATGGCTAAAATATAGATGCATATCTAGTGGAAATATTATAGCTATCATACTCCAGAAATCCTTCTTTCATTTTTTTCCATATTTTTAACTCCTACATTTTATATCTAATACATCTTATACATAAATCATCTTTTATGCTTCATTTCCTCTTCATTCTCAACTCATTATCATTCATAAAAAATTTATAGTCTATGATTGATCATAAACACTAAAAATAGAACATATATATACACCTTCATCATTAACTTTTTGCACATGTTCATCTTCATTTTCACTTTTATTTCACTTCTAACTATCACCTTAATTCTTCCCATTTCAAGACACTACACTAGCCTTTTCTTTAGATTTAAACTCATTCTAGTTCATCTTTATAACAACTACCAGTAATCCATGTAATCACACCTTCAAAACAGAACATGAACATATATCATCGTGCGTGTTTCACTCAACATATGTAACACCCCACTCTCGCAAGACCCGAACCCGACATCGATGGTGATATCCGAGTCCGTGTCCCGCGAGGGTGGCGTGCTACATCACTCAGTCCAAAAACTCATTATAAATATATTTTTTTTGGACGCAAACACCCACACATACATATGATAACATATGCGGAAACAATTATAACCAATTCAATGGCCTTGGGGCCCTTTTCATAAATACAATTAATTCCAGTCTGTTGACTTTACAAACTGACTTATTCAATAATACAGAATATCAGAAAATAAAAATACACTAATGCAGAC
>JANITW010000009.1:7440780-7451028 GCA_027564335.1 Erythroxylum williamsii
AACCTCCTACTCTTGTCATCTTCTGTAGGGATCAGAGCAGTAGCATAACCTATCAATTAGTAAAACCGGACCTCATACTCAGCCATTGACATCCTGCCTTGCTTCAATTTTAAGAACTCCTGCATCTTCATATTCAGATAAATCTTGGGCATGTAATTGTCTCTGAAGACTCTCAGAAAGTCTTCGCACTTTAACTGGCAAGGCCTGTTGGTACTGTAGGGAACAGTCTTCCACCATTGATAAGCTGGGCCCTGTTGTAAAGATACTACATAATCAAAACTCTCGTTAGGCTCGCAGTCCATCTAATCGAATACTCTTTCTGTCCTCTCTAACCACCCCTCGGCCTCAGCGGGGTCTGTGCTACCACAGAAGTCCATAGCTCCCTGTTTTCGCAGCCTATCATTCCACCTGTCCCTTCCCTCGGGAATTCTAGGAGGCATCTCCTCAGATCTAGGCATTGAGGACTCCTTACTGGCTCTTACCGATCCCTAGTCAGCTTGTAGGTCAAGTTGATCGCCTAGAGCGGATGGCCTATAGCAAACAATAATTTCAACCATATTTTGCATTTTCATAGCATTTCATGCTTAGTATTCCTATATGTCCCAACAGATGTCAACCATGCTCTGATACCACCTAATGTAGCACTCCCTTACCCCAGGATATGCATCGGAATGCTCGGAGATCATTCTGGTACATATCTTACAATAAGGACGAGCTGCATTTGATCACTACACTTACTTCAAATGGCATCATATCATTTATCACTTCTAAAACATCAATAGAAAATCACAATATTTTTAAAACTAACTTTTTCCTCATTTCATTTTTCAAATCAAAATTCTAAATTGTGTCTTTCAACCTCTTCTACACGTACATTCACAAACCCTAGTACAAAAGTACTACATGAAAGAGGAAAATATATCAAATCTATCTAAGCCATCCAACAATCCCAACTGATCGACCTTTGAGCCATGACTTCTCTTGTTAAAACACAATTCACATAGCAGTGGAGCCTTTCAGTAGTTAGGGTCGTCTCTTGGCCCTGAAAAGACAACGTTGCAATTTTGGTGAGTTTTGCGAATTCAATGAGGTAACCATCATCGATGGTTCACTCAATTCATGCAACACATCAATTCACATAACAATTATTTCACAATTTTGCAATTCACATAAGTATTACATTTTCACTTAAACAGAAGCAAATTATGCATTTCAATCAATCAAACTTGCATAACCAAATACATATGATATGATCATGAGACTTTTTTCCAATTGTTACGTTGTTGTGACTGAGTGCCTGAACTGTCCCGTATCCATTTAGACTTCTGACCATTTAATGTTAGATCTATAACCTCCTTTATTTAAACCAAACAAGATAAATTTCCTAGGAATTTTATCAATGGTTTTATTTATAGCACTTGGAATAGCAAGATGTGTTTCCCAATGAATATTGATTAAAGATAACACAACTATAATCAGTTGAGCGAGCTCTCCTAGCGAGAGATAAAGTTTCATTCTCCTACCTTTGATTTTTGCTTTTATTTTATCCCTCAAAGGTTTAAACTTCTATAACTTAATCTGGAAGAAGTTAATGGAATTCCAAGATATGTGGAAGGTACAAACATTTCTCTAAAACTAGTGATATGTTCATCTATACTTATTTGATCCTTAAAACTTCTAGAAATATGAAATGAGGATTTTTCAGTATTAACATGGAGACCAATCAGCTTGGTGAATAAACTGATACTCGTTATTACAATTGTGAGTAAAGTTTTTTCCACCCTAGCTAAGATAATCAATTCATCAACAAAAATGAGGTTAGTAATCCCAATTTCCTGCTCTTAGAATGATAGTTGAAATGGTTGGTCCTCTCTACAATTTTACACAAAATCATGTTGGATACCTCCATAACAATGGAAAATAAGTATAGTGAAGTAGGGTCACCCTATCTAATTCCTTTAAAACTCTTGAATAATTTCGTTAGCTCTTCAATAATTAGAATATTAAATTATGGGGTGGAAAAGCATAATGAAATCCGATAAATAAAAAAATTAGGAAAATTCAAATCCTTCATGATGTTGCATAAAAAAATCCAATCAATATTTTCATAGGCTTTATTTATATCAATCTTAAAAAGGTAGTTTTTAGCTCCTCTCCTTTTGGAATAACCCTTCATAAACTCTTGTATAAGAAGAATGTTGTCACTCATCTCTCTGCCAGGAATATAGCCCCTTGAGCACTATTTATATGGTTTAAACAAGATCATCTTTAATCTATTGGCTAATATTTTTGAAATCATCTTGTAGATTGAGTTACATCAAGCTACATGTATGAAAGTGCTCAACTCCTTTATGAGTGAGTGTTATGAAGTTGCCATTAATCACTATGAGTATTTTTTTCTCGTTAAAGAATTATAGCACTTCACCTAGTACTATGTCTTTAATGATAAGGCATGCTTTAATGAAGAACATCATTTTAAACCCATCTGGTCCTAGAGCAGTACGGGGATTCAAACCTTCAATAATTTGCTCAATTTCTACTATGGTAATATGTTTTGAAAGTATTTTAGCTTATTGAGAAGTGATAGTACTACACATAATACTTTTCAGTACTTCCCTTGAAGATTGAGCATTGGTGAGGGCATTTATAACATTGAAGAAGTAATTAAAGGCCTCTGGCTTCGACAATTCTTAGTTGCAAATGATATGATTATTGCATATTAGATTTTTTATTCTTTTTGTAACTCTCCTTGAGATAACTGATTTGTGAAAGAAACTTGATCCTGTATGATTACCCTTCAACCAAGCAATTCTAGACCTCTGCCTCATCAAAGATTGAACAAATGAGAGAGCTTTATAGAAGTTATATAAAGCTGCTTCTCTTTGTCAATAAGCATTCTACATTGATTTTTTTTTAATATAATTCATTCTAAGTTGAAATTAAAGCACTTGTAGTTGTAATAAGATGGTGTAAATTTCTTACATTTTGCTTATACAACAACTTCACATTCTACTTGATCAAAAGAATTTTTTGACAGTATTAATACTACTTAGGGCCATTCACTTCAACTCTTATCCCTTCCAATAAAGCATTATCAAAGCTAGGAACATATAAAAGAAAATTTTTAAACCGAAAGGGTACATGATTTTCTCATAATTAGTAGAAGTGAAGACAGATGAGTGGTTTGACAAAAAAGAGTTATGGAAAAATGTGAAGCCATTGAGGAACTACTGAAACCGATTAATATTTATAAGAGATCTATGAACTTTTTTTATAAGATCATTTCCCTTCTAGTTTTACTCCATGTAAAGAAATTAGGCTACATCAATTACCTCAATATCATATAGGCATAACATTAAATCCTGACAAGGAATTTCATTTGTGTGGACTACTTCAGCTTCTTCAGATACAATGATTGCATTGAAGTCTCTAGTGATTAACGAAGGCTTATTAGTGTGAGTAGAGATCCTTATAATGTCATTTTAGACTTTAATTCTTTGATAGCCATTATTGTGAGCATATATAAAGGAGATGTATAAATCACTTTTTGAGGATTTAACCATAATATCAATATAAATCATCTAATCTATGATACAAGATGGAGAGGCAATAATAATGTTGCTATTGTAAAGAACTAGAATTCTACCATTAGGATGCTAATCAAAGTTAGTTATTTCTAGCCATTCACTGCTTGTTATCTTCAATATGTCACATTTACTAACTCTAAATCTTGTTTCCAAAACATTCATAAGATCTGGTTTATTATCTGTTATGAAATCTTTGATAACTTTATGGAGGGAGCATAAACTCCTCTAATGTTCCAGGATGTAATCTTCATGTTTTGTAGTTATAAGTAGGTGGATTCTTTTTCCTACTCGATTTCCTTTTCTGCACTATTTCAAATTATTTCTCAGGTGCATTCTTCTCAATTCTTGGATTAATGCAGGTAGTTTATTCCTCTTGATTGGAGTTTCTAGCAAATTCTCTTCTTTATTCAACTCCTTTATGATATTCTAACTATCTGCTAGTTCAATAGGATTTGATGTTACACCTTCTTCCATCACTTCTGAAGATTTAACTTGTGTTTCCTATCTTAAAATGTTGTTATTGTTGTGCTCATTATTCTCTGTTGTGACAGATTCCTCCAATTTATCATAGAAACTTGTTTTAAATCTCTTACCAATAGGAATCCACTTCTTTCTAGGTCTTTCTAAATTAGGTTTCCAAATTTGAGAAACTCTCAAGTTGTCTTCCACGGTTTCAAGATGCTCATTCAATCTTCTAATTGGTACAAAATTAGGCAAGTAAGATAATTAGCTAGCTAATACATAAAATGTTGCAAAATTGATTCTTAAAACTTAGTTGTAGCTTGGTCCATGCAAATTAGCTTGCCAATGTAAATTGCGAGACAACTTAATCTATTTGTTGTCCAATAATCCAAAGGTAGCTCATGAATGTTGAACATAGGGTGACACCACATGTTGACTTTCAAGAGAATGAGTGTATTAAATCTGTATTACATTATGTAAAGAAAGAATAGAATACAAATATAAATTTGTCTAAATGTTGTCCACCTTCTTTTATTTTAATTCTAATTTGGTAGGCCTCCTGTGGATTTAATCATTCTTTATTAAGGGATATTTTAAGATAAACTTCTTGTACATCATCATAAAAAACTAGTTTTGATAAGATGGAATATAAGCTAAGAAATATAAAATACTATAATGAACATAAAAGAAATCTAGATGAAAAGACAAAAGGTTCAATGTGGACAAAGAAAAACAAAAACAGACAGTCTAGACTTGGACCTAGAGGATAATCTTCAAGGTCGGCCTAAAGGCTATTTGAGTTAAGGATTTCGATCATAGAGCTCCACTGTGAAAGCAGAGAGCCCAAACGAAAGGCCTAAAGAATTAACTGTTTTTTACTAGAGAGACTAAAGGAGAAGGATCAAGTTATTCCTGTCGCTTGCAATGGATCGACAACCCTTTCCGACGATCCCTGCTGTACAACATCATATGTGGTTGCCGCCTAATCCGCCGTATTCAAGCACTTTTTGGGATAGCAGAAACGTTACTGATCAGCTGAGAGAATTACATGAGACTCTTTCTCTTGCTAAAGTGATGTAAGTCATCGGAATTCATTTACAGCTAAGCCGTTCCAAGCTCCAATTACTTCGTGTTGCTTTTTTATCTGCATTTAATCCTTATCTCTGTCCAATTTGAATTACTTGTTTTGATAGGCAGAAAGAGCTTGAGGTTTTGATGACAAAGAGAGGTGAAACAGGGACGGTGGGAGATAAGAAAATGATATCTGCGTTTGCCAAGAATTTGGAAGATAGGAAAGTCAGTTGGGAGACGCAAGAATCACTTTCTGTTGAAGCAGCCAACTCATTGATGTCAAAACTAAGGGCTCTGCTTGAACCTTTTAGAGTTTTTGTTGATAAAAATACTCCGTGGGAAGAGAAATCGGCGGCTGTTAGATTGTTTGATAGAATGCGCAAAAGTAAAAGGAATAAACTTTGGAGAAAGAGAAAGAGAAAGTGCGTTGCAGAAATACGCCAGAAGGTTATTTTCTTTATTTCTCGGCAGAACATTGAGCCTTGCATTTGCCTGCTGTATATGGTTTTGTTTAGTTATCTTATTGTTGTGATGTATAGGAGAATGAACGTTATGAACAGACTAATCGAGAAGCTGATGAATGGAGAGCAAGGGAGATCGCCAAGGATGCTGCACAAGTGAAGGTACACCTTTTATGTTCTTTTAAATGTTAAGCAGACAAGTTGAGATACATTTGATTTGTTTGTCATACACCAGGTGCTAGAAACTCTGATGTTACTGATTTATACTGTTTTTTTCTTTCTCAATTATGTACCTTTTATTAAGGTTTACAATTTATTGATTTTTTTAATTGACAATTCCCTTTGTAGAGATGCCAGGATGTTTGCACGTGTTGTAAGATGTGATAAATTTAACTTTTACTTTGGTAGGTATAGCAGCATGTGTGAACTTTCTTTGAAGCAGAAACATGTTAAATGCTAGAACAGAAAACTGAAGTGTGGACTTTGGACGAAACTGGTTAAGGTGCTTTTAATTGATTGCATGATGTATGGCTTATTTTGTTGAAGAGAAGGTATGGGTTATCATTTCTATGTATTGAGTTAGATGAGTGCCTGTTAATTTTGAAAGGTAGGCTGTAGCATGTGAAAAAAACTTTAATGGGTTATGATAACACTTACCTTGGTTTGACATTACTGGCTACACAGATGAGTTTATGTGCTTTGATGAGCATCTCGTTTTATCAAGAATTTCAAGAAGAATAACTTGCTGATGACTTTAACAAAACTACTGCCTTCAAAGTTCGACGATTGGATGCATGGATATCTTCTATTTTTTAGGGCCGTAATTCTCATCCAGTTTATTGTTTGTTTAACATGTTCGTTTGGTCATGGTCTTCTTTCTATTGCTATTTCATATTAGGAGAAGGAAAGATTGACATAACATAAATATGAGTTCCTGTTGCATCTACAATTTGTGTAGTAGACCGGAGTTGTATAAGATTGCCTGTAATTAAAATAACTAGTTTTTCTTATTGCTAAGACAAGAAACAACTGATTTTTAACTTTAAAGTGGAAAGATTTCCGGCATATGAAAATATAGTCCTATTGATCTACCTATATCTGAAGTTTACTTCAAGCCAATAATTTTGACTTAGCATGGTTGCAGGTAGAAAAGATGAAGGAAATTGCAAAGCTTAAAGCGAAAGAGGAGAAAAAGAAACTAGAATCTGAGGTAAAAAATTAAAACAGTCTGGGCCAGTGTAATTTTAGTAAGAATGTGTGATTAGTTTTGATTCTGGCCAACAGATGACCTCTATATCCTCTCCAATTGTCTAATACTAGACTATGTTGCATGTTTCAGCTTGAGCTGGTTTTAATTGTGGAAAGATTGCAAGACTTGCGATCAATCAGGATCCAAAAGTTGAAAAAACAAGGTTTAATTACTGTCTTATCTTATGCTCTTCAGTCGATGTGCATTCTCATAGTTGTAAACTTCTCCTAGTGCTCCATGTTTGCAGCATGGTCACGCATATCACAACTGCTGATTCCAGCATTCATCCACTCTTGATGCATCTGACCAACTCATATTAAATATTGAATTAAATACTGAACTTTCTTTTTCAACTAGGTATTTGATGTTTAATAATATCAGACACAATTACAGAACTAGCTCTTGAGCACAAGAAAAACAAAATAAAAGAGCAATTTACTTGTCTGGTACTGTTTAAAGCTAACAATAGTTTTTCTCATAGTTTTCTTTTGTTTTGTGCTTTCTAAGAGTTGTGTGATGTCCTGGATAACATCTCGTTTCAAATTGTAACCAGTTGGTTTCTGGTGTTAATTATGTAGGGCATTTTCTCCCAGAACAAGATGACGAGTTTCTTGAGAGAGTTCGGGCTGCAGTTGAGGAAGAGGAGCGCCAAGCAATGGCTGCAGTGGATACAACTGCTGCCAAGGATGCCATTGCAACAGTCGAGGGAGCTAGAAAAGCAAAATATAACGTTGAGTCCCCGGTAAGAGATTCAAGTCGTGATGATAGTGGAGCAAAGGAAATTAAAGACCAGGTAGCTGAAAGGAAAGACAGCAAAAGCTATGGTACAGCCTCCGACCCTTCTGAAGAAAAAGCATCTGAAGTTTTAAGCCATGGAGGAGCTTATGATTCTTTGGCAAATTTGCCCGTTGAATTCTACCACTACTATCATGGTAGCAACAATGATATGGGTACACTAATTGAGGTTAGAAGGATGTGGGATGCATATATAAGAACCGGAGGAAGGTAAGCTAGCCAATACCTCCTAGCTAGAAGCTGACCTTGTCACAAAGTTGATGCATGTACCTAACTTTACCATCGTCCCCGTATTGTCTTGAATTCTTTTCGGCCATTGATGCATTCGTGAAAAAGCAAGCCCTTAGGCCGGCCTGACTATAGCTTATTGATTATCTTTTTTGGAATTGCATACGATTATAGCATGCCATATCAATTATTCTGATTATCCTGTTGTATTTGGATGCAGTCGAATACCAGGCCACTGGGTTCAACCGCCGCCACCATCAAATGACGTATGGGCATCCTACCTTGTCAAGCCCAGATAACTCTCTCTTTTTTCATCTCTTCTTAATTTAGTGATTGCATGTCTTCTTGTTTATAACTATTCCAATTTCTTTCAGGCACCTATATCACCATTATCAAGGCTTTTCTTAAAAAAGATAGGGTTGTATTTGTCAAATGCTTTTCTTTTCTTATTTGGGCTTAGCATTAGGTTACGCTCCAGCACATTTAAATTTTTTAATTTAAAATTGATGTCATTTTATTTGATATATTCAAGCTTGGACTCGGGTCGGGTTGGATAGTCCGATTTCGAGTTTGACCTGAATCTCAAAATTTTCAAAAAATGTATCTGAACTCGGTTTAAAATCTGATCAACTCAAGATAAACTAATTGACTTAGGTAGGACTTGGTTGGACCGGAGAAAAATTGTCATATGTGTTCTTATTTAACTTTCAATATGCCTTAGTAGCGCCTGAATATCCTAAAAAATTTCACTAAATCACGTACGATGTCAAGATCTTCTAAAAAATTTCACTAAATCACCTACGATGTCAAGATCTTCTAAGTCATTTATGTTGTTCAAAATGCAACACATATACAAGAACTTTCAAATAATTTATCTGTCAATTTTTTTGGTCAAAGCTTGTAATGTATCCATAGTTGGATTTATATTTACCATACTAGTTCCATGCTTGCATAACCAATTCTTCTGTGTTAAATCAATACCTCTTCACGAATATATATCACGTGCTTTGTATCATGGTTAGAGAGATATCACATAAATCGATAGTATAAATGTTTTCTTCTCTCGTGCCTACGATGGATGTGCTATTACTCCTCATTTTATAAGCAATGCCTGATTTTCTCTCAAATATCACAATAAAAGCTTATCATATTGTTGGCTCACGCTTAAAATATTGTGGTTTAAAAAATTAACTAGAAGTGCATTATCAATTATATTGCGACTTTTCTTTTTTACAAAGATTTCTAAAGCTAATTTATCCTTGGTATTGTCTTAAAATTGGTCAAATAAGGATGCAATAATAGCCTCATCCAACTTGATTAGAAGTCAACAAGCTCGACTTGAGTTGACTTGGATTGAGCTTAAGCTTCATTGTACATACAAAATGACTTCATTATACATACAAAATTATTTAGTAACCTAATTGAAAAAAAAAAACTAGAAGCCACCACCTTTGAGAGTTTAGTTATCCTCTCACTCTAATTTCTACGACAATTTCTCATTCCTCTCACTCTAATATCTATGCCAATTCCTCTTAGTAAGGCCAAGTACTACATATAAACCTTATCCTTCGAATGTCTATAGAGTGGCAAATCTTGCTCTCGCCTTCACACTATTAATTACTCTATCATAGCTAATAACCTCAATAGGACTATTCCAACTAATAAGGTATTAGATCACATAAATTTCTTTTTTCAAAATTTAAGTCAACAAATTCTAAGAATTGTGTGTTTGGGTTTATAGTAAAGTCTATAAGTGAATCATAGATTGTATTATTGGTTATATAGGTGATGCCATTTCAAACATTGGATGAAGCAATGCAAGATATTTAAACAAAACACAGTAGTCTTTAGGAGCATGACATTTTAAAGAAATCAATGCCACTATTCTCAATTATGGTTTACAAACTAATTATGGTTTACAGACTAATTCCTCCTAATTTCATAGTAGGGAGATATTGATGATCCTACTTTCAAATTCCAATCTCCATTCAAATTGCACTTGGGTGTGAGATTGCTTGCTTTATTCTTAGACATTTAAACAACAATAGGAAATCTTTAAAAGCATTACGTTTTAAAGAAATCAATGCCCCTATTCTCCTTTATGGTTTAAAAAGGGAGGACAGCCTCCTCTGACCACTGCTCGTTCACATTCTTATTCTTTTAGAGAGTTTTTTTTTATTTTTCTCAATATGATTCAATTCTTATTCTATTAAATCACCTAACTCTTGTTAGTTTAACTTAATTTCATTTGATTTAACCTCTCAATTTATTACTAAATTATGCAATCACATAATTAAACCACAGCATATCCAATAAAAACATATACAAACAGATTTCCATTAATTCAAGAATAAAATTTCGAAGGTGAGTTTAGAACATCCTCAACGTTCTAGAT